>JAADXX010000226.1:0-36177 GCA_023338025.1 Phytopythium oedochilum | reverse complement strand
CTCTACATGGCCTCGCCGGACCTGGCCGAGCGCTTCCGCAACGACTGGCCGCTCAACCCCGAGGTCGAGCGCGACTGCTTCTGGGACGCGCACAAGGGCGACGACGGATACAACTTCCCGCTCTACACCAAGGCAGAGTAGACTGGCGTAGCCGCAAGTGGGAATGGATGGATGCTTCGCCAGGCCAGCGCCTCCATGTGGACCAACGCATCGTGTCGGAGCTGCTATATACTTACACCATAATTACTGTCCGCGCTCCACACTCTTTACACCACGCGGCTCAACGCCGGGCGTCCGCGCACTGCTCGTTCGGGTTCATCATCTGCACGCAGTCGAGGAAGAGGTCGGCCGAGTTGCTGCGCTCGCGGCCGCCGCCAGTGGCTCGCAGTTGGGCCACGCGCGATTTGAGACCCACGTCCGCCTGCACACCGGCTCCAGCGCCTGTGACAGTGCGGTAGTCCATGACACTGCTGCTGCTGGCCGTGGCTGGGATGCTCGGACCCGACGCGACCTCTGACTGCGCGCAGTAGCCGACGGAGAGCCCTCGCCATGCCGCCGGCTCGTTCTGCAGCGTCAAGTGCGGCGGCGAGAGCCTGCGGAGCGCTCCAGGCGGACTGGAAGGCAGCAGCAGTCGGTACGAGGGCGAGCACGGCACGGCCCTGGCGTCCTCCTGGTCCTCGAACGGCGTCAGCACGCTCGGCAGCGCCGGGAAGAGCGCCGAGTGGCCGGTCGGAGACGCCGCGAGGGACGCCAGGCCCGCGAAGAACGGGTGCGGCCCGCCGGCGGGGCCCATGAGGCCCGCAAAGTCGGCCGAGCCGACTGACATGGGCGAGGACAGGTTGCTGCGGTCCCCGCCCGTCTTCAGGCGCTGCAGATGATGCAGCGGGGACGTGGCCATGGCCAGCGGCGGCAGCGGCGGCGGCGGCGGCGGCGGCGGCGCTCGCTCCGCAGCTTCAACGTGCGTGGAATCAGACGCATCAGACGAAGAGACCGCCACCAGGACCTTGGGCCGGATCTGATTCTGCTTCCCAGGGGACGGACTCGCGCGGCCGCGCGCCGCCTGGCGGCAGCGGCGCCGGTACGTCGAGTACCAGTGGTTCTTGATGGCGTTGTCGGTGCGTCCGGGCAGCAGCTTGGCGATCTCGGCCCACTTGTTGCCGAGCCGGCGCTGGGCCGCGAGGATCGTCTGCGTCTCGTCCGGCCGCCACGGCGCGCGGTCGATCGACGGGTCCAGAAAGTTGAGCCACCGCGTGCGGCACTGCTTGGGCGTGCGGCCCGGCAGCAGCGGCGCGATCCGGGACCACCGCTTCGTCCCGTGCGCGAGCACGAACTGCCGGATCGCGCGGTCGTCCTCGTCCGTCCACGGCCGGCGGTTGCGGCCCGCGGACGACGCGTCCTCCTCCTCGGCCATGAGCTGCATGGGCCGGCCCTCTCTCTATCTCTCTCGCTCGGATCGGATCGGCTGCGGACGGATGGACCAATCCGAACGCAGATGCTGCGGACGCTGCGGACGCTGCGGACGGGGGCGAAGGGCGTCCGCAGGGGTTTCTTCGCTGGTCGGGCGTTGCAGCGGCCCGGAAAACGCTTTTTGAGGATCAGGTTGGGGGCGCCCTGCCGGCCGGCTTAGATAAACAAATAAACAGCCGCGAAGAAAATCGAAACGGTCGGAAAGCCGTTACATACTGGCGTTTGCCCATCATCTGGAGGGATTTAATGCACCTGGTTTTGTTGGAATGATGAGGATTTGGGTCGTACTTTGTAATGTTTTTTAATATATGACGAATGGTTTGAAAATTGCAAAAATATACCAAAATCGATTTGTGTTCACTATGATTTTTATGTAAAAATGTAAATGATCACGCCGTCTTCTATAATAAATGTTAGAAATAACATGTGAACACATCCCCATTTTTTTTTGACAGAGAGGTGCATCGGACCTTACAATTCCCAAGTGAGTCTGACACTTCAATACCGGAAAGTGTAAAACGGCCGTGTCGTCCGATCGAGAGCTTCACATTCGTTTTTGCTTTCAGAATTATAATGCGACCAATCAAAATCGCGAGCGAGGGCTCATCAACCGTAACGGATGGATTATCAACCCACACGACAATGTACCAGCCAAATTTGCGGCTGCCCTTACGTGCAAATGCAAAACCACGCGGTCGGTTTCAACGAAAACCAATCGACGGTCTGCGTATCTCTAGTGCCGCCGGCACCAACATAAAGATACGCGCGCGGTTTGACCCAACAGCGAGTGATTTGATTGGCGGATGGCTGACTGCCTTATTTTGAACTCGCTCAACCGTGTTTTGAAAATCATATATCAACTCATATTTTGACTATTTTTTACAACGCGAATGAAAAAACTCTATTTTGTAAACTACAAGAGGACACAATATTGTATTTGAGCATGTACAATAGAGCACCTACTCTGATTAGTGGTCTGTACGTTGACTTTGGGCTTGCAATTTGGCAGGGTGACCGGCCGACGCGTTATACCGGTATATGCAGCCAACGACCACTAAGTTTGCACTTCGTCGGCTCTCAAACGCTGGCCTTAGTGTTCCCGTCCGCGCCGCTTGAATGCACGCATCCAAGGATCTTCTTGGCGTCATGTTGAAAGCGGGTTCCGTTCCTGCATATAATTGGTCTGTTGTCACAATCCGGTGTGGTTTCATATGTAAAACTACAAAAACACGGTCCAATTACAGTCAAAACCTGGTAGTACTAATACACCTCGTTCCAAATGTTTCAAGGTTTTGGGGTTTTATTCCCCCGGCTACAGTCGGTTGGTCGGGAGCTGCTCGCCTCGCCGCCGGTGGCGGGCCGCCGGGAGCATGCGCGCGACTCGTTGGGCGTCCACTTTCCCCTTGTCGAAGCTCCTGCATCCTCTATAAACACCATGGCCCCTCCCCCTCCTGCCGGCGAAGAAAAGGTCGTCGTGCTGCGGACGGTCGGCGGCGAGGTCGCTCCTGCTTCGGCGCTGGCGCCCAAGGTCGGCCCGCTCGGTCTGTCGCCCAAGAAGATCGGCGAGGACATTTGCCAGGCGACGCAGGACTGGAAGGGCCTGAACGTGACGATCAAGCTCACGATCGTGAACCGCCAGGCGACGGTCTCGCTCATCCCGTCGGCCTCCTCGCTGCTCGTCAAGGAGCTCAAGGAGCCCCCGCGCGATCGCAAGAAGGTCAAGAACATCAAGCACGACGGCAACCTGTCGCTGGACCAGGTCATCAGCGTCGCGCGCGTCATGCGCGAGCGCTCCATGGCGCGCGAGCTCTCGGGCACGGTCAAGGAGATCCTCGGCACGGCCGCCTCGCTCGGCTGCACGGTCAACGGCGAGGCCCCGACGGAGATCCAGCGCCTGATCACGGAGGGTGAGATCGAGATCCCGGAAAAGTAAGCGTCGCCACGCCTCCAGTCCTCTCCGCCTTTGTTTTCCCTCCCCAGGGCAATACGACCGACGGGCCGATCATTGGATCGAGCTGACAACCACCAGGCGTTCCGCGTTCCGGTTACCGTCTGCAGGGATGAAGGCGCGTACTCAGCTCAGCTGACCCCGTGCTGTCTGCGTCTTCAGGTGTCCAAGCCGAGCGACATGGCGGTACGTACGTGTGAGTGTGTGCATGTGTTGTGTGTGTGTGTATACGATCCATGTCTGCATGTCTGTATGTCTGCATGTGCATGGTCCATTCATTTCCATCGACCGGAGTCTCTTTGCGGCGTCGCCTATGATGCTCATCATTGCAAAAGACTTTAATATACTCTGACTCGCGTCTGAGGACATCCTACGCATGCTGAGGCAACGCGCACGGACTCTAGTCGAAGGACCTGCATGTAGTGTGTGAATGCTTGTGCTTATGTCTATCTATCGCTCGACGAAGGTCTCGGCCAACGTCGAACGTCTATCGCCGATGATGGTCAAAGTTTTTAATTAAACCCCGACGGTGGCGCCTAGCGCTGCGCTGACGAAAAGCTCGAGCTGAGGCGATGCATCTCTCCATTTGTATACTTCATGAAAACCTCCTAGTTGCCGATGATGGTCAAAGATTTTAATTAAACCCCGACGGCGGACCTTGTGCCGCCGTGACGAAAGCCTACATGGCTGAGGCAACAAACACGCTATGTGCTTCCACATGGACCCGTCAAACTCTTTCGCTCCATTCCTTCGGTCGTCTGATGCCGACGCGCTTTACTCCTCATGGTCGTCTCTCTCTTTCTCTCGTCTCTGTGAAGCGGCCTAGCCAAAGACGATGGAGCTGGCGCCGGCGCCGTGCTGCTTCTTCTTGGCGGCGAAGGGCGGCGCGGCGGCGGCGCCGCGCTTGTTGGGCAGCTCGACGTAGCCCGAGGTGGCGACGGAGCCGACGTCCTCGATGCCCTGCGCCTGCAGGTTGGCGCGGATGGCCTCGACGTTGCCGGCCGCGATGCCCAGGTCGTCCTTGACCTCCTCGACGGTCTGGCGGCCGTCGGCGTGGGTCACGAGCACGCGGCGGCACGTCGAGTTGGCGGCCCAGCCCTCGCCACCGCTAATGTGCCACGCGTTGCGGATCATGAGCTCGAAGTAGTCGTCGTCGTCGATGGACGCGCTGATGTTGGCGTAGTAGCGCAGGAACTCGTTCGGGTGCACCTTGCCGTCCTTCTCGCCGCCGTCGAACGTGTCGAGGAACTCGCGCAGCACCTCGTCCGCCGTCTTGCGGCCCGCCAGCACGTCCGGGTGCTCGCCCGCGCTGTACTTGGCGCGGACGTCGCTCAGCTCGATCACGTTGTTGCTGTCCGCGTCCAGCACCTTGAACGCCGCCAACACCATCAGCGTGCGCCGCTCGTTCAGCTCCCCCTGTTGTATAGTAGTGACGACGTCCAGGCGGCAGGCAGCAGCAGCATGAGTACACACCATCTCTACTAAGGCTCGACGCCTGCACGACGTACGCGGATGGCGACGAGGAACTCGTCAAAGTTGATCGAGCCCGAGTTGTCCGTGTCGATGAAGCGGAAGAGCTCGCCCACCTCCTGCAGTCCCGACGGTCGCGTCAGTCTCCATTAGTCCACAGTAGCCGACAGACAGAGAAGCAGATAGAGAAGCAGCAGCAGTAGCAGAGGGAGGAGGAGTAAAGCAGCACGCACCTCGGCGGTCAAGTCGAGCGCGTGCTCGTTGATGGCCTTGGAGAACTCGTCCAGACTCAGCTGCCGGTTGCCGTCGTCGTCGATGATGCGGAACTTGCGGCCGAGCCCCGCGATGCCCCTAAGCGACGCGTTATGGGCCACGCACACGCACGCACACACAACGAGCCAACGCATTAGAGACCGTCGTGGTGGTGGTGGAAAGCAGCGTCCCGTGTTTCGCAATAGCGCCAGGCCGCTGCTACGAGCTACCCGTCTGGGTAGGTCCACGGGTCTCCATCCAGGCAGACAAAGGGAAGGAAGGAGGAAGGAGGAGGGCATTTACCTGGCGCCGTGCTGGTACAGCGAGTCGCGCAGCTTGTCGACCGAGTGCAGGACGCCCTTGGGCGCGCCGAGCAGCCGCGCGGGCAGCACGTTGCCGCGACTAATGTCAACGTGCTTGGTGACGCCGTGGCCCTCGGCCAGCGTCGGGATCGGGCCGACAAAGCCGCCGAGCGCCGCGAGACTCGCGACCGAGTCGGCGAAGTCGGCTCCCCAGCCGCCCTTGGCCTTGACCGAGGCCACGCGCGGCTCGCCGATGAACACGGCGCGCACGACGGGCTTGACGTTCTTGACGCTAATGTCGATGAAGGACTGCGTCAGCGCGGCCGCGAGCACCTGGAAGAGCGGGTCGGCCGCGTTCAGGAAGCCGAAGCAGACGACCGCGTCGAAGCCGCCGAACTGCGCCAGCTTGTTGGCCGCGAACGGCAGCTCGTCCAGCGTCGAGACCGTGAACGTCTCGGCCGCGACGGCCGGCGCCGACTGCTGCTGCAGCTTCTCGTGGCAGTTCTGCAGCATCAGATCCACGATCTCCGCGTCGCTCTTGGTCTTAATTAGCGCTACGCGCAGCGTCCCGACGGCTGCCGCTGGCGCAGCCGCAGCCGCAGCCGCCACGGGCGCAGGTGGAGCCACCGCGGGCGTCGTCGAGCCGCGCGGAGAGCCCATGTCGACGTCCTCGAAGCGCTTCTTGCCGGCGCTGGCGCGGCTCGCGGGAGCCGCCGGCGCCGGCGCGTCGTCCCCGCCGAAGCTCCAGCTGGAGCCGCCGCCCGGGGGCGCGTGCACGCGCGTCGTGGGCCGCTTGAGCTCGCCAAAGTCCGCGCTCGTGAGCGTCGACATGTCGACCGACAGGAGGCTTCGCGGTCGGAGGAATCTTTGGGCGTGAGTGAGTTTCCCGCCTTTGTCGGCGACTCGGACTTTGGCGGAGCGGTGCAGTACGGTTTCGTACCCATCTGGAGGATGGGGGAATAGACGATGGCGATTGGGTGAAATGGGAAAAGGGCTAGGTATTGACGAATCAAATTGGATGGAATGGATTTTCTGGAATGGAGGAGCTTGATGTCAAGGCGTTGCTGTTCCGACAAATGGGACCATATGGACCATATTAAATGGTGCATTTCGCACTTCAACGGGTGCAAGGCGACCAAAGAGAAGTCGCCGCCTCCACGTCCATGGGCGTCTTCCTGCGCTAATGCTGGACATGGCGACGGATCCTTGAGTCGGTTCTATTGAGTCCACCGTGTCGGCAGCGTAAGCGTAGATACAGCAGCCACTGAGGCGCATCCGAAGCAGTCACCAATGATAACTCGACATGTCCTGTCGACCGATTGATGCCCGGCGATCTGTCCGCAGCAGCGCGCAGGATATCGCTTGTCACGCTTCAAACAGTTCATTCTGAAGGTGCGGCTTTTGCTACTGACGAGAGCACTGTCCAGGCATCTTCAACAGGGTTCTGCTCAAAGCTCCGACCGTCTCCACAGGTGAGTGCCCAACCGATTGCAGCACAACAAAGGGCAGGTGTCGAGCGGCTTTTGTGTCCGAGTACATGGCATCCAGACAGACGCTGGACCGCCACTCACGCTATGCTGTATGTCGACTGTTGCCAACCAGTCGCAGCCTCAGCTTGCGCTCTTTGTGCTCTGGATTTCGTGCACCTGAAGCTTGGTCGATGCACCGTGTATCATCGTACAGGTACACGTGCCTGCTGGATATTCGGACGAGATTCGGTTGGGGTCGCGACAGAAAGTCGCGTGAAGGTCGTTCCAATATGTTTCGCGTCTATGAGCACACGCAGAACGACCATGTGTGATCCAAGCACGTGCCGACTGACGTCAGAATAGTCCGCACACCATAAGTATGAAAATGCCGTTTCTATCATATTTCAGAAGGCTTATTATGCTAAATCATAATAACTTGTCGACTAAATTTCATTATCTATCAAATCTACGAGGCTACTATCACTATCCGGTCCCACGCAAAATAGTCAGCGCAGTACACCCTCAGCACATCCGATCCCCGCGCCTCGCGGTCGGTCGTCGCAGCATCATTCCGCCAACTGCGCCGCCGCCGCTCCGCCGCCGCCCACGCGCAGGTCCCAAGCCCTCCTCCTCCTCCTCCTCCTTCTCTCCCTCGTCTCCCGCGCGGCTCCCTCCACCGACCGCCGGGTCGCGCGACCGGATGGCGACGCTGCTGCCCTCCACAACGCGCGGCAACGAGTCCCTGTTGCCGGTCTCCTCCTCCCATAAGCTGACGCCTGCCGACGCCATGAGCGAGGCGCTGGAGAAGCGCGAGGCGCTGGAGAAGCGCGAGGCGCAGAGCGAGAAGACGGACGACGACGCGGTTGGCGCCGGCGCCAAGCAGCGCGTCACCGAGAGCGCGTCGGCCCGCAAGATCGCGTACGCGCTGGCGGCGCTGCTCGTGCTCGTGACGCTGCACTCGGTGCCTGGACACGAGCAGCGCAGCAGCAAGAGCGCGCACTACGTCTGGTGGTGCGGCTGGCTCACGGCCGTGGCCACGGGCATCGGCGCGCTGCCGTTCTACTGGATCCGCGACGTAAACAAGCTGTGGCTCGGCGTCTGCAACGGCCTGGCCGCCGGCATGATGCTCGCGGCCACGGGCTGCCTGTTCTACGAGGCCTGGTTCCTGCCGCAGCACTTTGACTACCACGTGTCGGTCGGCTACCGCCTCTTCCTCGGCGTCCTGCTCGGCGTGCTCTTCATCAAGTTCACGCAGGTCTGGCTCGAGGACTACGAGGACGTCAAGGTGTGCGGGCTCGAGGGCATGGACGCGCGCAAGGCGCTGCTCATCATGGCCGTCATGACGCTGCACTCCATCTCGGAGGGCATCGGCGTCGGCGTCTCCTTCGGCGGCGAGGGCGGCATCCGCCGCGGACACATCGTGACCATGACCATGGCCATCCACAACATCCCCGAGGGCGTCGCCATCAGCCTGGCGCTCGTGCCGCGCGGCATGAGCGTCTTCTTCGCCGCGCTCTGGTGCATCTTCTCGAGCATCCCGCAGCCCGTCTTCGCCGTCCCGTCCTTCATGTTCGTCGAGCAGTGGCTACCGGTGCTGCCCGCCGGGCTCGGCTTTGCCGGCGGCGCCATGGCCTACGTGGCCATGTTCGAGCTGCTGCCAGAGTCGCTCGAGGACACCAAGTCGCTCGCCACGACCGGCATGGCCACGTCGCTCGCCTTCATGGTCTTCCTCACCATCCAGCTCGTGCTCAGCGGGTCCTTCTAGGGGCGGGGCGGCGACGACATCGCGGGTCGGAACTCTTCGTGTTATGTATAGCCATGCGTTTGACGTCACGCCGGAGCGGAAGTCCACGGAGGAAGCGGCAAGGGGAATATTTAACAGATAACTTGCTCCATGCGACCCCATAGGGCTCCCATAGGTCTCTCCATCCACGTCGTTCCGTCTTGAGTCGTTGCTCGTCACCAGATCCATGTCGTGCTACTAGTGTCCACGGGTGGATGCTGGTAGCGTTGGTCGAAGGTGGACAGACAAGACAGGGTAGCTCTACGATCGCTGGTATGTCGCGTTGCAGCAGGACAGGAGGGTGCGGCTCTCAGGATCGCGATCCTTTTGATGAAGAGCAACCGCCGGCGCGATGTACCGGATACTCAGCTCGCCACCAAGCTCGGGACCGCCTTTACATCCTTCTCACAAGCCAAGGCCAATGCCGCTGGAAACAAGCCGCAGAGCTAGACCACCGTCGAGTAGGAAGCGCCTCAAAAATCGACTCGTTGTGCGTCATTTTACCTTCTCGTCGTCGTCGACATGCCTGGACTTTAAGCTGATGGGAGGGCCGTCCGAGTCTTACGACATGGCCACCGCCTCCGCGCGCTCATCGCCCTCAGCAGCGTCTTGAGAGGAAGCAGCTTGCGTCGTGGCGCCACTGTCGAGCGCTGCGCGGCTTCCCTCGCCAGCGGCGTGCTCGGACAGGAGCAGGTGCTCATGAGGCTCCGAGCGAAACGCCTTGAGCGCGGCCGCCCCGCGCTCCTCGCTGTGCGCTAGCAGGTACGCTTCGCTCCCCATCTGAGACCAAGAACAACAGCATCGTCAAGTGAGCAGTCACGCGCAAGTAAATGTAGCAGGTTTGGACGACAACTCACCTCCATCAGACGCGAAACGGTGCGGTCGAACGCGAACAGCTCGTCGATGTGGCCCTTGGCTGCCGGGTCGACCTGGTAGAGCAGCTCGGCGGGAGCAGCAGCGAGGCAGTGCAGCTATAAGGACAACGCAGTCGCATTCCAAGTTAGAGCTATAAGCAATGGCGCCAATGAGGACGACGCTAGTAGCACTCACCCGAACTCCCTTGTCATACATGCAGTCGACAAACGTAATGAAGCGCCGCATCTACGCAGAGAAGCAGCACTCTCAGCACCAGCTCTACCAGACTGCTCAAGTACTACCATCAGCAGGTAGCGACGCACCTCGTTGATCCGGTGGAAGCTCAGATGCGGGATGTCGCGCACAAACACAACAGGGAACGCGTCGGCGATCACGATGTAGTCGGCGGCGCCCAGCGGCTTGCTGCACAAGTCTTCGAAGCTGAATTGGCACACGCCAGCGCGGACCGCGGCCTGCGGAACGTGCACTTGGCGCCCTTGGGTCGACAGGAACGTCTCCTCCACTTCCTCACCCTTTGCACCACGCGAACGTTAGGCCCATACAGTTCGTATCTACGTGTCTAGGCTCGCAGCTACAGCTACGGCTCACCTGGCAAAACTTGAGGAACTCGTAGTTGAAAATGGCGCGCTGCCGGTTGTCTATCGGGTGGTTGTACACATTCTCGGCATGAACCGCTCCCTGTATCCCCACACACACACACATCGCACACACACTCGTAAGTACATTTGCTCGTCGTCACCACCGCATTCATGCATGGATGGATTCGTACCTTGAGGACGCGGTAGTCGGTGACCGAGTCCTCGAGCGACACGACCTCGCACCGCTCGGCGAGCAAGTCGATGAACGGCACAAAGAGCTCGCGCTGCAGGCCGTTCTTGTACAGCTCGATGGGCGGGCGGTTGGACGTCGCGACCATGACGAACCCGCGCTCGAGCAGCGCCGAGAACAGGCGGCGCAGGATGAGCGCGTCCGCCACGTCCGTCACCTGGAACTCGTCGAAGCAGAGCAGCCAGCTGTCGGCCAGCAGCTCGTCCGCAATCAGCGGGATCGGGTCCTCGCGGCGCCCGCCTTTGCGCAGCTCGTGCATGCGCTTGTTGATGTCCAGCATGAACTTGTGGAAGTGCACGCGCATCTTGCGCTCCACCGGGACCGTGTCGAAGAACATGTCCATCACGTACGTCTGTACAAGTCGCCAGCACCAGAGCGCGTTCCGTCAGCGTCTCTCGCGCCGCGCTAGAGCCATAGTACACACAGATACAACGCGCATGCGCACCCACCTTGCCGCAGCCGACTCCGCCGTGGAGGTAGAGCCCTCGCGGCGCCAGCGCCCTCAGCGACTTGGCGTCGCCCGCGTCGTCCCCGCCCGTGAGCCGCTGCCACCACGACTTGTCGGTCGAGGGGGCCGCCTTGGCCACCGCCGACGGGCCGCCGTACTGCAGCAGCTGGCCGTACAGCGCGTCCAGGTGGAGCACCGCGCGCGCCTGGACCGGGTCGTACGTGATGAGGCCGTCGTCCACGCGCCGCTTGTACTCGTCGTGCAGCGCGCCGTGGCTGGCGCCGAGCGTCGACTGGGAGCGCGCGCGCGTCGCCAGCAGCGCCGGCCGCCGTGCGGAGGCCGCCAGCTGCACGTGCAGGCGCCGCATCGCGCGCGCGTACTGTCCCGACATGCTCGGTCTCGCTCACTCGGCGCTAATGCGGAAGTGTCAGTGGAGGGAAAGCGTAACCCTCATGGCGGAACGCGGCTTGACGTTTGCGTCGAGGCGGATGACGCGCTGGAGTTGCGCTCGCGAGCCCTTGCCCTATGTCGAACGGACCAATGAGCGGTCGAGTTGGGGATGGAACCGTGGAGGCCGGTTGAATTGATATGATGTCTCTTGGGTTTTGTATGAGGTTACGGCGGAGTGTAACCTCCCTTTGATGATCCCCACAGTGCGTGGTGGTGAGACATGCCATTTGACGATCTTTTTCTCCAATCGTGTACTGTCTCGGCTGTATTTACGGAGTCAACTCAGAGACGCATTGGCTAAAAAGAAGGCGCTGTAACGGAAATTCGTCACCACCCGCGAACCCAGTTGAAGACTTCCTCGAGGATTGGCCAAGGTTTTGTGTTGTGCATGCATGCATGCTCCACGTTCGCGGCACGTCGCAGCGTCCACTGGCAGCGTCACGAGCAGCGGCAGCGAGGCGTCTCCTCGGCCGGTGGACGCGCTACACGCCAGGGAAGCGCGCAGTGGCGGGGTCAAACGCCAAGTTGCTGCGCTTTCGGCGTGCAAGTGCCGATAGAAAACGCATGCGACGCTAAGCTGGCCGCTCTTCCCGGCAGACGCACCGCTCTCCGACGTCCACCCGCCCATTGAGTTTAAGTCTGAGCCGCTCGAGCGACCGATCAAGAGGTCGCAGCGTCGGCGATGACGATCGAGCAAGCTGTAATACACTGACGCAGCAGGATGTAAGGGTCGGAGCATGGACGGAGGAGAGAGGAAGCTGCGCAACGGGAGGCGGCCGAAGCGCCTGGCGACCCGAGCGCGCCAGGCGGCGCTCCGCATGCAACATCCACATTCTGCGCGACGATACATGTTGCAGCGGGCAGTCGCTCAAAATATTTTATTCGGGCGGCGCGATGCCATCCTGGCACGGATAGGCAGGCGACTGGGCTGGCGACGCGCATCTCGCTCGAGACGCGCCGATCATCGCGCCGACTGCTGGAGATTCCTAACTAGTAAAGACGCTGGCGGAGCACGACCACGTCAGTCTCTCGCGGGTGCGAACGGAAGCGCGGGTCAACGACGGCGGACGCACCACTTCGAAGCATCCGCACGCACTGGTGTATTGCCGCGAGGTTGCGGGCGGCCTGCGGCCCCTTCTTGTACATGACTATCAGCAGCGTGTCGTTGGACTTCTCGACCGCCGTCACCTGGATGCACGTGTTGCGCGAGCTCTGCAGCGTCAGAGAGTTCACGCTGCTGCCGGAGAACGACACTGCGGACGGGGTCAATCAGCCTGTTAGCCCTGTCGCCACCTCACGACGGCGCAATGCACTGCACGCACTCATGTCGTAGGAAGTGCTCACGAGCGCCTCCAAGTTCGCAAGCACGCCGATCTGGTCCACGTCGACGGTCGCGTGGGTCACCGTTCCGTCCGTCACGAAGATGGCTTTCATGATGCCTCGCTGCTGCTGAACTGTTCCAGTGAGTGCACCGCGTCGTCAGTGGCGTGTCATGCGTCGACCCGCGACGGCTGGAGCAAAGAGAGCGGCGCGTACGCTTGCGCAGGATAGGCTTGATCGACTCCCGCACAACCCCGACGATGCGCAGGTGGAAGCGGTGGAAGTCGCGCAGGTTGTGGCCGACGCTGCCGAGTTCCGCGCCGTGCTGCAGGATGAAGTCGTCCAGGAGCTCGCGCGCGATGAAGGACGTGAAGCTCGACGGGTCGCTCGTGTCGTGGAACAGCGCGATGAACACCTTCTCCTTGTCGTTCGTGACCACCGTGACCGCGACTGCGCGGCAGCAAGAATCGCAGCGATTACGGTGAGCACTCGCGCTGCTCACTTCTTCCTCATACACACTGGCGGCGAGTCGGACCTGAGTTCATCTCGATGAACGAGACGCGCGCGCCTGTCGCCTTGGTGGAGAACTCGAGCATGGCCGTCACGAGTGACCCGACCAGTCGCGGCTGTATAGTCGCCGCAAGTCTCCATTAGCACATCAAACGGGGAGAGGCGAGGCTGGCGTCCGAGCGACGCGGCCATTTCGACTGGCCAGCACGCGTTATCGGCCGCAGACAGCGTATGTGTACTAGACAGACAGACGGACAGACAGACAGACAGGTAGCGCGGCACCGTACATACCTGCGCGACGGCGTTCGCGTACTCCTTGGAGAAGAGCACGATGCCGCTTGCGGCCATGATGAGCACATTGCGCAGCATGTCGTTTCGAGGCGGTGCCGCCCCTTTTCTCGCTCGCTCCGACGCGGACGAGCGGGCTCCGGCAGCGCGCGACTAGCGTCCGGTTGATGGGCCTGGCCAGCGAGCAGCAAGGCCGCGATCGGGGAGCGCGAACCGAGGTGCTCGTCGGGCTTGGCGCTTCTCCGTCGGAGCTGCTGCTGCTGCTGCTGGAGCTGGTCGGGTCGTTGCCGCGCTTTCACTTGGCGTTTGTATAGTTACCGTTTCCATCACGAATTTTTTGGTGTGTACGTCGCTTTTGTGTGTGAAAAAATTCAGAACCCCTACCCGCGACAGTCGTTGTACGTACCGTGGGACTCAGATAATGTATTCGGTATGTTGCACCACACCATGGACACACAAGCGCGAAAGTCGATGGACATGGAGGAGCCTGTCAAGACGGACGCGGAGCGGCCGCTGCTGGACGGAGGCGCCGTCGGCGACGACGCGCACCCCGCGGTGGCGGACCGGTTCCTGACGGACGAGCAGGTCCGGCAGTTCCTCGAGACCGGCGTGCTCGTGGTCCCGAACGTTTTGAGCGCGCAGGAGATCGCCGAGGCGCGCGCGGGGCTGCACGGCGAGCTGGCCAAGTATGGCGTGGTACGTTAGATCATGGGCTGTTGTCAACACAACAGAGCCACTAGTGACGAAGCTCCATGCGCTTGTCCTCTCTGCTAGGACCACAACGACCTCGAGGCGACTGGGCAGAACCTGAAGAAGCTCTCGAGCACCGGTGGAGCAGGAGGCATCCTGGATCTGTTCTACCCGTCCTGGCGACTCAAGGTGGCGGAGAACGCAAAGGTGTTTGCCGCCATGACGGACCTGTGGGTGGCGTCGTATGCGTGCAATCACCCGGATTTCCAGCATCCGTTCGGAGAGTTCGACGGCAAGCAGGGCTTCATGTACATCAACCGCGTGTGCTACCGCGTCCCGGACGCGATCTCCAAACTGCACGCTGCCAAGAAGTCGCGGCCGATGCAGCGGTCGCTCACCCCGCACGTTGATTGCTGCCCAACTCGACTGTTCGACTCGGGTAAGGACATCCCGCGGTGGCGGCCGATCCAGTGCATCACGGTGCTGACAAGCAACACAGAGGCCGACACAGGCGGCTTTGAGGCCGTTCCGGGGTTCCACAAGGAGTTTGCAGAGTACTTTGCCAACCAAGAGCACCGCGCGCTCGACGACGCGACGCAGGGCCGCCCACAAGTCTGTCTCGGCGACTTTTCGCCTCTGCGGATGCAAGAGGACCGCGATGTTATCCGTCGCTACCAGCCGATCCATTGCGAGGCTGGCAGCGTGATCTTCTTCGACTGGCGGACCCCGCACGCCAACAGCTACAAGCACGTCGGGAGGATCCCACGCGAGGTCGTCTACACGGGGTTCCTCCCGGACACACCCATGAACCGAGCCTATGCGCAGGAGCAGCTCCGTCGCTACAAGTCGCGCCTGCTGCCGGCGGATCACTGGCAGAAGGGCGAAGGAGACAAGCGCGTCGACGAGCACTTCTCGGCGCACCGGTTCTCCGCTCTGGGCTCGCGCCTCATCGGCCTCTATCCGTGGTGATAGAGCCACGCAGCTCTTCAACGCAGCGAATCAGTCGCAGTGGTTCTAATTACAGAGAGAGTTCCTGATAACATGTCGTTGACGTGGACGCACAAAAGTGTAGCCATCTCGAGCCAAGGTTTACGCCGATGGAATGGCTCCAGCCGCTCCAAAACACTCATTGTTTGTATGAGGTTACGCATTCGTTGAGAGTGGACGAAGAGGGTACGCGCCGATCCAAACCAGGTGGTTACGTGACGAAAACGTAACGTAACCATTCCGCCCGCCCACAAACGAGAACATCGAATGCGGAGAAGGGAAAGCTCCATTCCTCGACGTCCTTTCTCCATCGCACAGGCTCGCCGATCGCTACTAGGACCATGCCGGAGACGTCGGCGCCCATGCTGCCGCAGTCGGCGCTGACCCAGGCGGCAGCCGCAGCCGCGGCCGCCATGCCGTACTTCCTTCAGGGCGGGGGCGACCCGGCGGACGCGGCCGACGGCGGCGTCGGGTACCAGATGCAGCTGCCGCTGGCGCCGACGCTCATGCGTAACCTGGGCGACCGGTCGTACGACAAGCGCAAGAGCGCGGCCATGGAGCTGGAGAACCTCATCAAGCAGCTGCAGGAGAACGCGGCCGCCATCGAGTTCCACCAGCAACACATGAACCCGGGCGGCGGGCTCGCGGCCTCCCCCGGGACGGCCAGCGGTGTCAGCGGGGACAGCACCGACTCGACCGCGCCGCCTGTGTTCACGGTCCCGAACCCGAGCCGCCAGCGCATCCCGGCCATCATCGAGCTGCTCGGCAACGACTTTGCCTGCTCGTCGAACGCGAACCACCGCAAGGGAGGGCTCATCGGACTCGCGGCCACGGCCATCGGGCTCATGCACGACGCCCACATGTACCTGGACAAGCTGCTGCCGCCCGTGCTGCACTGCTTCGACGACCCCGAGAGCCGCGTGCGGTACTACGCGTGCGAGTCGCTCTACAACATCGCCAAGGTCGCGCGCGGCCACATCCTGCAGTACTTCAACCAGATCTTTGACGGGCTCTGCAAGGTACACGTCGCGGACTCGGCCGTGCCGAATTGCCGAGACGGTCTCAATGGTGCTGACTTGTCTTGTACGATGCCAGTTGTTCGCCGACGTGGACGTGGACGTCAAGAACGGCGCGAACCTGCTAGACCGACTGGTCAAGGACATCGTCACGGAGAGCGAGTACTTCGACGTCGACATGTTTATCCCGTTGCTGCACAAGTACATCCGCATGACAAACCCGTACATTCGCCAGCTGCTGGTACGACGGTCGTCCCGTTCGACGCTACCCTTGACGCATGTTGCTCACGATCGTGTTCGTCTGCGCAGGTCGGCTGGATTACTGTGCTGGACTCGGTGCCCGACATCGACATGCTCGACTGGCTGCCGGAGTTCCTGGATGGGCTGTTCAACATGCTCAGCGACGGCAACCGCGAAATCCGGCAGGCTGCCGACAGCGCGCTCGCCGAGTTCTTGCGCGAGATCAAGCAGACGGAAGACGTGGACTTCGGCCGGATGGTCGAGATTCTTGTCGGCCAATGCAACTCCAAGGAGCGTTTCAACCGACTCACGGCTGTGACGTGGGTGCACGAGTTCGTCAACCTCGGTCGAGAGAAGCTCGTGCCGTTCTATGCCGACGTGCTGGCGGCCATCATGCACTGCATCTCGGACGCCGAGCACGAGATCCGGCAGGTCGCTGAGCGCGCTAACGACGACTTGCTGCAGCTTGTCAAGTCCACGGAAGAAGAGTTCGAGCTCATGCCGGTGATGAAGAAGCTGAACTCGGAGCTTGGTAGCGACCACGTGCCCACTCGCATGGCGGCGCTGCGCTGGATCTCAATGCTGCTGGAAAAGTACCCGAACCAGCTGTCAGAGCACATCGGCTCGCTCCTGCCGACGCTGCTGCGGACGCTGTCCGACATTTCTGACCAGGTCGTCCTCCTCGACTTGGAAGTGCTCGCGCGCATTTCGCTCAACAAGGTTGAGTTTGAGAAGGTACTGAACGCGATCCTGATCCTGTTTGCTCAAGACCGCCGGCTCCTGGAGATGCGTGGCAGCATGATCGTGCGGAAGCTGTGCGTGCTGCTGGACTCCAAGAGCATCTACCTGATCTTTGCCAAGGTGTTAGGGGCGGATGCCACGGCGATCGAGAGCCAGACGGACGCCGAGTTCGCGTCCGTTATGGTGCAGACACTCAACCTGATCCTGCTGACCGCGAACGAGCTCGAGAACTTGCGCGAGATTCTTCGGCGCAGCTTCCAGCGCAACACAACCGAGGAAGACGTGGAGGTGTTTACGGTACGTCTGTGCGTTTTGGCAACGAGTGTGACGGGCATTCATAACATCGTTGCGCTGCCAGGTGCTGTTCCGCTCGTGGTGTCACAACCCGATCGCCGCCTTCAGTTTGTGCCTGCTGGCCCAGTCCTACTCGCTGTCGTCGGCGCTCGTCACGAAATTATATCCTTGCTCACGGTCGCTGACGATGCATATCTCCTACATGCCTGCACTGACCGCCTCTGCGGAGAGAAGGTTTGCCTTACATCGACAAGCCCCTGGTGTGTGTTCTGGCGTGGATGAAATACTGCAGACATCGACGCGTCCGTGGGCTTCCTGATGCAGATCGACAAGCTGGTGCAGCTTCTCGAGTCGCCGATTTTCATTCACATGCGGCTGCAGCTGCTTGAGATCCAGGAGGACTACCACACGGACCTCGTCAAGAGCTTGTACGGCCTGCTGATGCTGCTGCCGCAGAGCGCGGCGTTCCGGATCCTGCGCGATCGACTCGCGAGCGTGACGAACATGGCGACTGCAATCGGGCGGATAGATCTGGGCGGGTCGCTTCCTCGAAAGTCCAGCGCCAGTAGCGTCGACCCGACACTCCCTCGAGTCGACGCGGACGCGCTTCTCGCCCAATTCGAGGCTGTGCAGGCAAAGCACACGGAGATTCGGAAGAGAGGTGCGTTCAAAGGAGAGACGTGCTGCTACCCTTGATCTGCCATCCTAACGCCTGATGTCGCCAGGTCTGTACGAGAAGACGCTGATGAAGGACCACGCCGAGGTCTGAGAGCTTCACAAGAGTCGCCTGCAGGTGCCACGCCCGTGTAAGCGAAACGTTCTTGCCACTTTTGCTTTGGATGTGCGCGTGTTGTGGACATTTGCCATTGGAATTGTTGGTGGGTCCCCACCCGACTCATAACGTTCAGCTTCTCCTCCAGACGACTCCATCACTAGGTGAGGTCGATGACTTCACTCTTACGCCGCCGAGAGCTTCGACTGGCTCGCCAGAGACACAGACGCCCGGACGAGTTGCCGCCCACGATCGCGTCCGCGTGCGGGTGGAAGACGTTGATCGAGTGCACCGAGTTGAACAAGTCGCTCGTGAGCTCCTGCAGCGGGTTCTTGTGCGTCGCGCGGAAGATCTGCAGCCTCCGCGGCTGCATCAAGCAGCCAATGACGAACTGATCCGGTCGCTTCGGGTCCCAGCTCGCGTGCAGCTTGGTAAGCCACCGCCCCGTCATGTTGTTGTGCGGGATCTTGATCGACGGCTGGACCTCATGCGGGTCCTCGTGCTTGTCATCCAGCGCGCTGAAGATGTTGACGAAGTTGTCCTGCCCGACCGTCACAAGGTGCGCGCCAGTGGGCGAGAAGTACGCGCAGTTGACGCTGCGGAAGTGCGGCAGCGTCAGCACCGGCGTGCTGCCCTGCACGCGCAGCTTCCGCGCGTCCCACAAACAGACCGTTCGGTCAAGCGACGCCGTCACGATCGAGCTGTCCGAGCCGCAAGCAAGCACGTATTAGCCGTCGATCATCCCCGATCGAAGCTCCAGCCGAGAGCGAGTGAGCATGTACGTACAATGACCGTGTCGGATGGCAGTGCACCGTGTTGATCTTCTTCTCGTGCAGCGTGAAGAAGGACGCGGCCGGCTTCGTAGGCGCCTCACGGCGGTCCAAGCGGCAGACCGTGCCGTCGTCGCAGCTTGCGTAGTACACGCCGACGTGGTCGCCGCCTGCGAGCGCCAAGGACGTCACGCCGGTCGAGTCGCTGGACGCGAACAGCTCGGAGAAGACGCCGCCGCGAAGGTCGAATTCTCGCACGCAGCCGTCGAAGCCTGACGTCAAGAGCTTGGTGGCGTCCTGCGGCGAGAAGTGCAGCTGCGTGATCGGGAACTGGTGCGGCCGGTACACGACCACGTCGGGTTCCTGCGAGTCGTCGCTGAGCGAGGCGCCGGGTGGCGGCGCCGACCAGAGCGCGAGGTTCCCGAGCTTGTCGCCCGCCGCGACGATCATGCGGTCGGCGCGCGGGTGCAGCGCCATCGAGTAGACGCGGTCGGGCAGCGCCTTGATGACGTCTCGCTCCTCGAGCTCGTACGCCACGACGCCCTCGGCGCCGGTCGTGTCCACCTCGAGGTCCTCCTCGCTCTCCCGGTCGTGCCCCTCGACGAGGCTATCGAGGAACCTCTTGCCGTGCTCCTCGGACGTGTTGACGGCCGTCGCCATGAAGAGTCCGCGCAGGATCCGCGGCGGCTTGCGCACCGGCTCGGTCTTCTCGGGCGTGTCCTCCGCCTGCCACACCTGCAGTTGCTCGGCGTCCTTGCCCTCGAGCCGCCGGGACTTGCGCCGCGGCGCCTCCAGCCGCTGGGCGCGCTTGGCCTTGAGCGCTTCCAGTTGCTCTCGCGACGGCTCAGCGCGCGCCGCTACCGCCGTGCGCGCCGCCATCTTCGCCTGTGGCGGGCGGTCAGGCGTCAGACCGGATTCTCTAACTCTCTCTCTCATGTGAGTCGTCTAGCAATCGCAGGAAGGACGGCGACGCACCGTCGAGACGCCCATGGACTTCATGAACTCGAGGTTCCGCTGGATGTTGGCCAGCCGCTTGCGCTCGTACTCGGCCACGGCGTCCTCCTCCTCCTCCTTCTTCGTCTTCTTCCTCTGGATCCGTCGCGGCGCCGGCGCCGGCTCCATCTCTTCCTCCTCCGACTCGTCGTACTCGCTCTCGCTGGCCGCCGCCGCCGCCGACGCCGCTTGCGCCTTGCTCTTGGCCGCGCGCGCCGGCGTCGACCGCGTCGACCGCGTCGCTTCCCGCGCAGCGCGCGCCGCCGCCAGCGCGCTGCGCATCTGCGACCGCGTCCGCCCCATTATCGTCCCCCCTTCCTGCTGAAGTGTACGTGTCTTTTTGGGTGGTTGGCGCCAATCCAGAACAAGTCTATTCGACAGGATGCATTCCACTCACTTGATCAATGTATGCTCGACATATTCTATTGAACAGGCTCATCGAGACAAGCAACAGTTTGTGTGTGTGTGTGTGTGTGGAGGAGGCAACATGGCGGGCATGACGAAGCGACTGCTGAGCGCGGCAACGCGCGCTACGGCAGCGGCCGAGCGCTGTCGCCGTGTCCGTCGATCGTCGCGTTTCTCCGCTAGGTCGGCGTCCACGTCCCAGCCTCCCAGCCTCTCTGGATCCCCCGCAAACCGCAAGAGCATGGACGACCCCTCCGACTCATCGACCGCGGTGATCGCGGTCGACCTGCCGACGTCGGCGCTGCTGCATCCGTCCAGCAACCGCGAGTGGCAGGTCGTGCGCCCCGAGCACTTCCGCGTACGTCCCTGCCGGCGTCTCTGTCCTATTGCGGACGCCCTCACTGCCATTGTTCCTCCTATTCTTGCAATCAGCACATTCCCGCGCCGGCGGACTGGGACGCGCGGCTCGAGGCGCTGCAGACGCGCATCGGCGTGCGGTTCCGCGACGTGACGCTGCTCAAGTGCGCGCTGACGCACTCGGGCGCGTTCCAGCTGAACGCGCTGCCCGCGGGCGTGCCTGCGCAGCGGCTGGCGAACCGGAGCCTCGAGTTTTTAGGCGACTCGGTGCTGGGCATGGCGGCGGCGGCGCTCGTGTTCCAGGGCCAGCCGCGCGACCAGGAGGGCCAGCTGACGGTGGCCAAGGCCGCCGTCGTCAACAACCGCGTGCTCGCGCGCGTCTGCGAGCGCCACCTCGAGATGCACGAGCTCATCCTCGTGGCGCAGGACTACAGCCTCTCGCGGCGCAGCATGTCGCCCAAGTTCGCGCGCGGCCGCGACACTATCCAGGCCGGCGCCGTCGAGGCGCTCATCGCCGCCGTGTACCTCGACCAGGGCCTGGAGGCCGCGCTGGGCTTCGTCAACACGCACATACTGCCGCACGCTGTGACCGTCGCCAACGAGCAGCCCGCCTGGGAGCCCATCGCCGCGCTGCAGACCCTCCTCCAGGCGCACACGGGCGCACACCCGACCTACAAGTGCGGACACGCGTGTACAAGAGCATGCTCTGGACATGGCGCGCTACTATACTAACAGCGACCGCGTCATGTGTGTGTGTGTGAGGGAGAGTAGGCACCTGCCCAAGCCGGTGGCGAGCGACACGTTCCAGGTCTCGCTGGTCGTCAAGGGCGAGGTGCGGCGGCGATCCAGAGCCTAACGCGTCGACTGCTCGCTCCCATGCGTCGGCTAACTCGTGCTCGGATCGCTCTATGGATGCAGACCGTGCTGACGGCCGACGGCGCGTCGTACAAGGCTGCGCGCGCGGCGGCGGCCGAGGCCGGCTACGCGCTGTACGAGCCGCTACTGACGGCATCGTAGCGTTCGCGCGCCATGGACCGAGCAACTCGAATGAACACTAGCCGGGTCGGTTCGAAAAGCCATTTGCCCCGCGGGGGGGGGCGGAGGGAGGGTTAGAACTCGGCCTCGTCGCTCGACTCGCCGTCGTTGTCGTCGTCGTCGTCGTCCTTGGCGTCCTTGGCGTCGCCGCCCTTGCCGCCCGCCAGCTCCTCCGAGGACACGGCCATGGAGGCCGCGGCGGCGCGTCGCCGCGCGCGCGGGATGATGTTGGACGTGTCGAGCCCGATCAGGTCGTCGTCGTTGATCTTGACCTCGGGCTCGGACGCGTCGCTGTCGCTGCCGTCGTCCTCCGACGTCTTGCGCTTCTTCTTCTTGGGCGAGTCGTCGTCCTCCTCCTCGTCATCCTCTTCGTCCTCCTCTTCGTCCTCCTCTTCGTTCTCGTCCTCGTCCTCGTCCTCCTCGTCTTCCTCCTCCTCCTTCTTGGCTTTGGGCTTGCTCTCCACGGCCTTGCCCTTGCCGTTCGCCGCGGGCTTGTCCTCCTCCTCGGCCTTGCGCTTCAGCGTCTTGCTCTCCGCCCTGCACGACGCACCGAGCGCGTCAGGATAAGTCCACTCACCGCATTAGACAGTCACAAGCACGTACGGCTTGGTCGCGGCCTTGTCCTGTCCGCTCATGACTGTCTCCTGGGCTCGCACGAGTTCACTAGGGCCGCCGGCGTCTCCTCTTCCTGCTGCGCTGGCGCTCGGGCGCTGGCTCTCGTCGCTCGCGTCGCGGCCGTTGGCGGAATGAGCGCGCGCAACTCGCGGGCGGCCGCCGCTTTGCCGCTTGCCCGCGTCACTGGCGCGGGGGCGGTGGCTATTCTGGTCGAGGACGGGGGGTCGCCCTTATGGGAAACGCCGGCGCGTTGTGTTGGCGTTTGTATGCTCACCAGTCTGTTCAACTTGCTCTAAAGAAAGAAGATCGGTTAGAAACCGGAACATTACCGATATGCTACCGGTCTAAAATTGATCAGTTAGAAACCGGTATAGTATCGATATGTTACCGGTATGGATAGTCACACTGCCTGCAGTTTGAATAGCTCGAGATGACCAGGCTGGTGCGCGTGCCGACCGCGCTTGCTACGGCTACGGCTGCGGCTGCGGGATGCCGCGCGCCTAGCCGCTGTCGCGTCGCTCCCGCCGCCGGCAGTAGACGCCCCGGGTCTCTTCGGCGGCCGTTCAGCGAGTCGAGCCACAGCAAGGGGCTCGCGTTCGAGGCGCAGGTCGTCGCGCTCATGCGGTCGCTGCAGTGCGAGCTACAGCCGACGCAGACGTCCAGGGACGGAGGGATCGACCACCAGGCGCGCTCGCTCTCTGTATTGCTCTGCTGGGAAAGCGCTCCGGCCGGCGCTTCTCTGACTCACGTAATGCGCGGTGCAGGGCGTGTGGACGCTTCCGGACCGCGAGGTGGCGGTCGTGACCCAGTGCAAGAGCGAGCGCAAGCCGGTCGGCGTGCAGCACGTGCGCGAGTTCCACGGCGTGCTGAGCTTCGCGCCGACCGGCACGCTCGGCGTCTTCGCGTCCAGCTCGGGCTACAGCGTCTACGCGCAGCGGTACGTCCGTCCGTCCTCTCTGCTCCTCACGCCCTCTCTCTCTCTCTCTCTCTACTGCGCTCTCTTGCTAACGTGCTGGCACTCACCAACCGCTGCTGACCCAGGTACTTCCTCCGCATGACGCAGCCCGCAGCGTTGTGCTCGGTGGACGCCGGCGGCGGCCGCATCTCGTCCTTCCTGCTCAACGCCGGCGCGCAGACGCTGCTGCCGAAGCTCACGGTCGGCTCGCAGTTCGTCGGCCACGAGCACGCGCTCGTGCTTACCTACGGCCGCCACATCCTCGGCGACTCGTAGCCCCCCGCGCGCGCCGGGCGCCACGCAGCGCTCTTGACGCCGACAGACGCCGAGCGTTGGCGCTGTCACATACTCCGGAGTAGTATTCACATCGCTTTCCCGCTGGTCCGACCCGACAACGGGCTCTACTACTTCATGATTGGTTAAAACCCGTCACGATGGACCAAATAAACGATCATGATTGGTTGAAAAGGTCCCAATTGTGTAGGAGCGCGCGCCGACTGGTATTAGCTTCCGCCGTCACACGTCAACGCGTCTGGCTTGAGCGGTCAGGTCCCGCGACCGGAGCGCTCGCTCCCCCCTTCGCCCCCCCTCCGCCCGCCCCTCGCGACCGGCGGCGGCATGTCGTCCGTGAGTCTCGACAGCCTGCAGTCCATGGCGCTGCTGGTGCGCAACAGCTACCTGGGTCACGTGCTGCTGCTGCTGCTCGCCGTGTCGTTCCTCAAGTTCGTCCTGGCGGCCTGGAGGTGCGTCGCGGCTCGCTACCAGCGCCGCGGACTCGTCCTGGACGCCTCTGACCGGCTGTGGAGCGCTCTGGACGCGCGCGCAGGTCGAATCTGGCGCCGTACGAGACGCAGACGTGTCCGCCGATCAACCCGAACGCGCACTACCGCTACGGCGTCGCGCAGATCCAGGGCCGCCGGCCGTACATGGAGGACCGGCACGCGGTCGTCGCCGACCTCAACGGCACGCAGTCGCATTTCCATCCACGGGAAATGCCTTGGCGTGCTCAGAGCGGCGGTTGTGTGTCCTTACAGGCGACTCGACGCAGACGTTCTACGGCATTTTCGACGGCCACGGCGGCGACGGCGCGTCCACGTGCGTCCAAGGCGCTGGCAACCAACGTTTCCCGCTGGTGACACGCTGCTGACCGATGTCTGCGTGCTCCTATCGCGTAGGTATTGCGCGCAAGCCATGTGCCAAAACGTGATCCGGGACCCGCTGATCAGCAAGGACCCTGGCGCGGCGCTCAAGAACGGCTATCTCCGCACTGACGAAGAGGTGGGGAGGTCTTCTCAGCTGTCCGCTACGCCATGTCATGAAGCCTCACGCTTTGCTCGCTCCGCAGTACCTGAAGATCGCGAACCGCCGGAACGCCGAAGACGGAACGACCGCCGTCACGATCCTGGTGCGCGGCGACGACATCTTCGTGGCGCACGCGGGCGACTCGCGCGCCATCATGGTGCACTCGGAGGGCAAGGTGACGGCGCTGACGTCGGACCACAAGCCGAACCGGCCGGACGAGCGCAAGCGAATCCGCGACTTGGGCGGCTCGGTCGTGTTCTGGGGCGTCTGGCGCGTCGAGGGCATCCTGGCCGTGTCGCGCGCCATCGGCGACCGCATGCTCAAGCCCTTCGTGGTCGCGGAGCCCGAGATCAAGGAGACCAAGCGCTCGAGCGACGACCACTTCATTGTCGTCGCGAGCGATGGGCTCTGGGACACGATCACGAACGAGGACGCCGCGCAGATGGCCGTGCGCTTCGCCGACCCGCAGGCCGCCGCCGTGCACCTGATGGAGGAGGCGTACGCGCGCGGCAGCCTGGACAACATTTGCGTCCTCGTCATCGACCTGAGAGCGTACGTCGCGTTGTATTGTTCCTCTCTCTGGACGGCTGTTAAGCGCTCACTAATGACTCTGGTGTGTTGCGATGCAGAGCGTCCGACACGTGCGCGAACAAGGAGGAGTAGCATGCCCAGTCCACGCCCCATGACACGCCGAGAGAGAGAGAGAGAGGCTATATCGACGGGAAGCAGGAGATACCGACGCCCGAAGCAGTGCGCGTGTATTGCTTCCCGGGAACTATATACAACGCACAGGCCCATGCCTATAGCTGTGGTCAAGTGTGAAGGCCGAGTCTACTTGAAGGACACCTGCGTGGGCTCGCACAGCTCCTTGCGGAACTTGCGGCGCACGACCGGGTCCGTCGCGGCCGTCATCTCGGTCACGTAGCGCGCCTTTACCATCTCGCCGTTGCTCTCGCGCGTCCACCGCTCGCGGTGCTTGGCCAGCTCGTCCTCGGGCATGCGGCATCCCTGCAGCTCTCTCGGCGCCGCAAACTCAGTCGGCTAGGATTTTAACAACACGGTGAGCGGTCAAGTTAGGAGGCAGCGGTAGCGTCAACCACACAAAGGCGCGCGCATCGCGGCTTGCCTTGCTTGAGTTGCAGTGCGCCGAGTGCGAGACGGAGATCCACGTGTCGGCGCCGCGGGTCTTGTCCGGCCCGACGATCTCCTTGTAGTCGTACTTGGGGTCGTCCAGCCGCTTGAGGCCTGCGCCGAAGGGCTTGGCCGACGCGCCAACGCCCTCGAGCATCTGCCGCTGCGTGTTGGTCGCGAACGCGTCGCCGCCGTCGCGCGCGCCGCCCAAAGCGCCCGGCCGATACGCCTCCTCGACGAAGTTGCCCACGAGCGTCTTGCAGTCGTACGAGCGCTTGCCGCCGCGCAGGATGTTGGACCCGCCCGCGCCCAGCATCTTGCCCAGACGGCAGGGGAGGCGGAGAGAGTACTGCTTGCTGCGGCTCGGGAGGAACTGCGATGTGCATGGAGGCTCTTGACGAAGCATTGGCGCGCATTGACGAGCTAATTTGGTCCAAGAAAGTAGCCATTTTCGGGTTCAACGTCACTCTTCTGAACGAGTGCAGTAAAAGTCACTCTGCCGAGGGAACTGGTACCATCCAGTCACTAAACTAAATACCTCTAGACACTGACGGCTTGTCGCGACCAGAGTGGCGGTCTTCATTTCCAAAAGACCGCCACTCTTGCCTGCGTGGGTGGATCCGCACGACGTCAAGGTCAAGGTCAAGGTCGTCGCCGCCGCCTGTCTCGGCGGCTCCCTCCTTCCACGCTGTCGCTGTCGCTGCCGCCGCCCGCGCCGCGGCGAGCGCTCCGGGGTGCCGCTGCGTGGCTTAACAGCCTGCCGGACGACGCGATGGACGCGGCGGAGGCCGAGGCGGGCGGCCGCGGAGACCCGATGGAGCTGCTGTCGGTGCGGCGACTCGGCGCGACCGAGTGGTTCACTCGGTACCGGCTGCAGGAGACACTCATGCTCATGGGGTGCCGGCCCAAGGACGCCGTGGCGGTTACCAAGGAGGTCTTTGAGGTCTTCCACCGGTACGTGGCGTCGCACGCCGGACACGAGGCGGAGGAGACAGTAGAGACAGTAGAGACAGAGAAGACGGAGACGAAGGAGGCGCTGCCGTGGCACTACCTGCACCAGTGCATCTACTCGGCGCTCGCGAGGCTCGACTACACCAAGCCGCACCACCTGCTGGACCTGCAGATCGCCAAGGAGGTCACGCAGCGCCGCCAGTCGTTCGTCGTGCTGCTCGGAGGCACGTCGGGCACGGGTAAGTCGACGCTCGCGGCGCTGCTGGCGGCGCGCCTGCGGCTCACGACGGTGCTGCCGACCGACTCGGTGCGTCACGTGCTGCGCGCCTTCACGTCCAAGGAGGAGCACCCGAGCGCGTTCGTGTCGACGTACCAGGCGGGCGACGCGCTGTCCGAGGCCGAGGTGGCCGCGCTCGCCGAGCGGAGCGAGGCCAGCGCCTCGAGCGGCAACCTGATGGCGACCGCGACAACATCGGCCACGCGGCTGCACAAGCGCAAGGTGCTGCGTGGGTACGCGCTGCAGTCAGACGTGGTGCTCGAGAAGCTCGACCGCGTGCTGACCATGTTCGAGGAGCGGCGCCAGTCGCTTGTGGTCGAGGGCGTGCACCTCAACACGGACCGCATCCTCGAGCTGGTCAAGCGGCACCCGAACTGCGTGCCGTTCGTCATCTACATCAGCAACGAGGTCAAGCACCGCGAGCGGTTTGCGGTGCGCGCGCGGCACATGACGATCGACCCGCAGGAGAACAAGTACATCAAGTACTTTGACAACATCCGCATCATCCAGCGGCACCTGTGCAAGCACGCGGACCGGTTCCTGATCCCCAAGATCGACAACACGAACGTGGACCGCAGCATCGCGACGATCCAGTCGACGCTCGTGCGCGTGCTGCGCAAGATGGACCGCGGCGAGCCGATCCTGGACGGCAGGATGAACAAGATGGTGCTGCTCTCGCGCGAGCACGAGAATGCCATCAAGAAGGCCTGGTCTAGCAAGAGCGTGCGCAAGGCCATGCGCCCGCTGCTCAAGCAGAAGGTGTCCAAGCGCCTGCTGCTGCGGCGGCTGCTGGCCGAGCAGACAACCGACTGGTTCGGCGCGCACCACAACGCGGACGACGAGTCGTCCAGCAGCGAGGAGGAGGACGAGGAGGACGCCGAGGCCGTGCACCGGAGCGGAGCCAACGCGTGCGACGCCGACGACGAAGACGAGGAGGAGGACGACGAGGAGACCACCGTCGTGGGCAGTCTAGTGAGCGGCTCGACGGCTCCGGGGCGAGCGGGAGCGGCGGCGGTCCCGGCCGCATCGCCCCTGCGCTTGCAGGCGCAGAAGAAGCGCATCTTTCTGAGCGAGATGGAGGAGCACAACGCCGGCACGACGGATCAGGCCAAGATGATGCGCTCGCTGTCGGCGGCGATCCGGCAGGCGGCGCTCTGGCGCGCCAGCCAGCCGCTGAGCAGCTACAAGGACTGGGAGACGCTGCCACCGGCGCAGACGCCCGAGGTGACCTTCTCGGAGGTCATGGAGAACATGCAGTCGGCCGCGGCGCAGGGCTTCGCGGGCGACCTCATGCGCCAAAAGTGGCGGTCCGAGGAGCGCCGCCGCTCGTGGATGGCCGGCGACCGCCGCGACGAAGTGGCCGCCGCCATGGCGCTCGCCAGGGAGCAGCAGCTGCAGGCAGCGGTAGCTGGAACCAGCCCCTCTACTGCTGCTGCTGTTGCTGCTATCGCTGCTGCCGGTGGAGCCGCCGCCGCGCTCAAGAGCAACGCCGAGAGCGTGCGCGTGGAGAGCCAGGTGCAGGCGGCGCCACGCGGCAGCGGCTCGACGGCGCACGTGAGCTTCGTCCGGCAGGAGCAGTCGCACGCGGACCCCCAGCCGCCGCCGACCCGCAAGCCGCGGGCGACGCGGCGCTCGCAGTCGCTGCC
The DNA here is from genome assembly GCA_023338025.1 of Phytopythium oedochilum. Classification (NCBI taxonomy): domain Eukaryota; phylum Oomycota; class Peronosporomycetes; order Pythiales; family Pythiaceae; genus Phytopythium; species Phytopythium oedochilum. Next base: position 7,589 of record JAADXX010000226.1, on the reverse strand, counting down.
GCCCGACGCTCTCGACCTCGCCAGCATCGACTTTGACCTGGACAGCATCTCCATGGTCGGCACCAACGAGAACGACGAGCGCCTCTCTCAGGTCTCCTCCCAGCGCGACGACTGTACGTCCACTGCGTGTGGGTGTGGGTGTGATCCTTGCTGTCTTGTGGGACTGATGGTTGTGCCGCTGCTGCAGGCGTCTCGCCGCTGGAGCACGAGAGCGCGGAGGACTACTCTAGCCACTGCGAAGTGAGCTCCCAGAGCTCGGTCGAGGGGTGAGCGCCGCGCACAAGGAGCTGGCATTATACAGAGGCGTACGTATCTCTATGATGGCTCAGCGCTGCTTGGGCTTGTCCGTGAGCGCGCGGTAGCGGGCGTACGAGAAGGAGTAGGCGCCGAGGAAGGAGAGCGCGACGCCCACGACGTTGCCGGCGCTCAGGTGCGCGTCCGGGAAGAGCAGGAACCCGCCGACCGTCGCGGCCAGGTCCTTGACGTTGCCCGTGACGGACGTCGTGAGCGCCGACGTGCGCAGCGTGCAGTTGTAGACGGAGAACTGGTACAGCACGCACATGGCGCACGTGGCGAGCAGCAGCGCGAGGAAGGCCGGGTCGTCTGCGCCTGGGAAGTCGCGCACGAGTGGCCACTCGAGCCGCCAGGCGAGCCACGAGCAGCAGAGCACGCCCACGGCGCTGTTGAGCGCCATGAGCTGCGTCGGCGACAGCGCGCTCTCCTTGGAGAAGGCCAGCGAGCACGCCGAGCACACGTTCTGCAGCAGCACGAGCGCGTAGCCGCCGCGCGCGCCGTCGGCCGCGTCCGTCGCGCCCGCCACGAGGCTGCCTATGGCGCTCACTATGGCGCAGTCGGAGCGCATGGCCGGTGTTAGAGCAGCACTATACGCGGGCGTACGTCATGGGAAAATGCGGGAAGCGCACCGAGCAGCGCCATCTTGACGGGGTTCGCGATGGTCTGCGATAGAGACCGACATGGGTCAGCGACACGTTAGGGGGAGGAGGAGGAGGAGGAGGAGAAGAACCCGACCGCAGCCCACCTTGTGCAGCACGAGCCACTCGATGAGCATGATCTTGAGCGTCGTGAGCCGCCGCAGCACGAGGTACCTGCCATTCTCCAGAGCGTCGGTCAGTCATCCGCTCATAATCCACAAGCCAGCAGCAGCAGTCGATCCACTGGATGCGACGTACATGGGCAGGTTGACGGCGCGCAGGCCGACGAACCCGAGCAGCACGTTCGCCAGGTGCAGCGCCACGAGCGGGAGCATGACGCGCGCCTGGCCAAGCACTCGCGAGCCCCACAGCCGCCGTCCATTACCGCGGTCCGGCGCCGTTGAAGAAGAAGGAGGAGGGGAAGGAGACGGAGAAGGAGAAGGAGAAGCAGCGGAGCGTTCGATCGAAGCGCCGCCGCCCCCCTCTCCCCCGCGCGCGCCCCCCAGCCGCCAGCACCAGCGCGCCGCCCAGTACAGCGCGAGCGCCGCGAGGATGACGCCGTTCTGCGCGGCGCCGAGCGCGTAGACGGCGCGGAAGGCGAAGGTCGTGAGCAGCGCCTTGGTGAGGATGTTCATGGCCAGCGAGCAGAGGAAGTAGAGCGCGCAGGGCCACAGCGCGGCCGCCAGCGCCGCCAGCGGCCGGACGCCCGCCAACCAGCCGCCGCCGCCGCCCGCGAGCGCGCCGGGCGTGAGCATGGCGGTCGAGGGTGAGTGACCTGCGGCGTACCCCGTGTGAGGATCGGGGGTACACTTGTGGGGTACAGATGCCCTGTCGCGTGATTGATTGCGCGCACGAATATACTGTACTTCACACATCATATGGATATCGATATATGTTATGACAGGGAATTGGACGAGGATTGAAGCTGATATAATATACTGATTATGATGTATATCATTTATAAAAGTTTGTTTACTTTGTCGTAAACTCCGTGAAGGATGACGCGCCGCCGTTGTCTGCCGAAACGCTGTCACAGACATCCAAAAAGCAGGCGCGGCGAAGAGGTCACGACGCTTCTTGACACGCCTCCCACTCTCCAGAGCCGTTCATGACAACACATGAGCAGCCTTCCGGTTCGCGGCGGAGTCAGCGTTATCATGAACGATAAGAGCGATATCATTTGCGCGAAAACAACGAGCGACGGACGTCCAAACACAGCTTCGAATCCTACAGAACTATCCATACTTCGTCACGACAGTCAGTTGTGTGACGCAACTTGCGTCCTGCCACTTATTCTGTGCGACGTGTGGCAACCTGCTTCTTGTAGCGAGAAAGGCATCCAAATCTTGTTGGAGACAGCGACAATCTCTATTTCCGTCGCTTGCGTTCAGTACGGCGGCGTAACCGTCGGCACTTTCTTCGTTCGTCGCGTCGCGAGCATACTAAAACCCAGTCACCCGTTCGTTCCTTCTTTTTCAGTGGATCAGTCCGCTTCGACGCTTGCGATTGGCCGAAAAGCCCAATGTTCTCTCCCTCAACATCAACTGTTCGAGCAGGCGCGTGGCGTCCACAGGGTGGCGGTGGCACTGCGGAATTCGCGAGCCGACACACAGAGCCTTTCCCCCCCTTTCCTCCCCTTTCCAACCCGAGAAAGGCCAGCATGACGTCCTACACGGTGCGCCCCGCACCCCCTTGCTGTGCCCCATGTGCCCGCCCGCTGTGCCCTGAAGCCGAGAGCAGCGCTAACGACGCCCGTGCGTGTGGAGCAGACGTGGAATATCGACGAGGAGGTGAAGCTCCGCATGGAGGAGACGGGCGTGGCCGCGCGGCCGCCCGTGACCGCGATCGAGGCCTTCCGCCGCATCGTGGCGCGCTGCGGCTCGGCCAACGCGCTGCACCGCAAGGTGAACGGCGAGTGGTGCGTCCCGCGTAAAGTGTACCCTTATCGAGTCGGTCGGTCGGTCGGTCGATGCTGACGCGCCGTGTGCGCCGCCGCGACAGGGAGACGCTGTCGTTCCAGCAGTACTTTGACCAGTGCCGCGCGTTCGCCAAGGCGCTGCTGCACATCGGGCTGCAGCGCTACGAGGGCGTGAGCATCATCGGGTTCAACTCGGTCGAGTGGACGGTCGCGGACGTGGGCGCGATCTTCGCCGGCGGCGTCGCGGCTGGCATTTACACGACCAACTCGCCCCCGGCGTGCGAGTTCATCGCCAAGCACTCGGACTCGGTCGTCGTCGTGTGCGACGGCGTCAAGCAGCTCGAGAAGTTCCTGGCCATCGAGCAGAACCTGCCCAAGCTCAAGGCGCTCGTCGTGTGGAACGACGAGGTGCCCGCCGGCATCACGTCGCGCGTCCCCGTGTACGTGTTCGGCGACTTTATGCAGCTCGGCGCGGACGTGGCGGACGAGACGTTGGACCAGATCATGGACGCGCAGCGCCCCGGCCAGTGCTGCACGCTCATCTACACGTCGGGCACGACGGGCGACCCGAAGGCCGTCATGATCTCGCACGACAACCTCATCTGGACGATCGAGAGCGTCATGGACATGATCAAGCGCAGCTACAACCACGAGATGAACAACGCCGACCGCCTCGTGAGCTACCTGCCCATGTCGCACATTGCCGCGCAGCTGATCGACATTTGGCTGCCCGTGTGCGGCGGCCTGCAGCTCTACTATGCGCAGCCGGACGCGCTCAAGGGCTCGCTCGGCCACACGCTCAAGGATGTGCGTCCGACCTTCTTCTTCGGCGTGCCGCGCGTCTGGGAGAAGATCGCCGAGAAGATGTGGGAGATCGGCGCGCAGACGACGGGCATCAAGCGCCGCATCGCCGACTGGGCCAAGGACAAGGGTCGCCAGAAGTCGGAGATGGCGCAGTACGGCAAGTCGGGTGGCGTGCCCTGCGGCTTTGGCGTCGCCAACGCCGTCGTGCTCATGCGCGTCAAAGAGGCGCTCGGCCTGGACCAGTGCGTGGCGCAGTTCAGCGGCGCGGCGCCCATCAGCCGCGAGGTCGTCGAGTACTTTGGCACGCTGGACCTGCCCGTGTTCGAGTTCTTCGGCCAGTCGGAGGCCACGGGCCCGCAGACGTGCAGCATGCGCGGCAGCTGGAAGATCGCGACGTGCGGCCGCTCGATCGACGGCTCGAGCACCAAGATCGTGCCCGGCACGGACGAGCTGATCTTCAGCGGCCGCAACATTATGATGGGCTACCTCAAGGGCGAGCAGCAGACGAAGGACACGATCGACGACGACGGCTGGCTGCACTCTGGCGACTGCGGCAAGATCGACGAGGACGGCTTCATGTCGATCACGGGCCGCATCAAGGAGATCATCGTCACGGCCGGCGGCGAGAACGTGCCGCCCATCCTGCTCGAGGACACGATCAAGGAGGAGATCCCGCTGCTGTCGAACGTCATGGTGATCGGCGACCGGCGCAAGTTCCTCTCGGCGCTCTTCACACTGCGCGTGACGGTCGACGGCGAGGGCCACCCGACGCAGACGCTGGACGGTAAGTCGCTCTCGGTGCTCAAGGAGATCGGCAGCAGCGCCACGACGGTGGCCGAGGCCAAGGCCGACCCCAAGATCAAGGAGTACCTGGACGCGGGGCTCAAGCGCGCCAACGCGCGCGCCACGTCGCGCGCGCAGAACATTGGCAAGTACCACATTATCGACACGGACTTTTCTATCGGCGGCAACGAGCTCACGCCCACGCTCAAGCTCAAGCGCAAGATCGTGCACGACAAGTACTCGGACCTCATCGACAGTCTGTACGCGTAGGCGCGCGCGCTGGTCGTCGAGCGTGCTGCCGGCCGTAGCGAGCGCAGGCGGTAGGTATTTTGGGCGTTGGGCTGGTGCGATGGAGGAACAGCGAAGCGCCTTTCGTGGAGGATGCAGTGGTGTGGTGTGTATTGTTGTCATCCTGTGGCTTGTCGTCCGCGGCAGCGCCACGGACGCGGGCGAGTGACTCACTCGCGCTTGGGCTTCTGGCGCGCGAGCATCAGCTGCACCTGCTGCTGCTGCAGCGCGACGCTCTTCTGCAGCGCGTTGTACACGGCGAGCAGCATGATGACGACGGCCATCATGAGCACGTGCGAGATGTTGAACTTGAAGGCCGCGGCCTTGCCCAGCACCTGCTCGAGCGCGAACCGCAGGTTGTCCACGTACGGCCGCAGCTGCCGCACGGCCGGGATGGTCATGTACTCCTTGAGGTCTGTCGGGACAGGTGCATACACACACATTGACATAGAGAGAGACTGGATCAGCCGCGAGGCACAACCTAATGATGATAGGAGGGACGGAGACGCACGCACTGGTCGAGAGGAAGCGGAAGAGCGTCTGGAAGTTGAAGAGCGCGAGCCCCGAGGCCAGCAGCAGCAGCGGCGGCAGGAAGAGCAGCTGCGGGAGACTCATGTTGAGCAGCATGGCGCACCGCCGACGGTCGTCGTTGTCTTGGTGTCTTGGACGATTGACGCGCGAAAATGAGGGGAGCTTCTCGCGACTGGCGACTCGCGAGAAGGTCGATGGCGGTCACTATACTGTGATTTCACCCGTTTTAGTGACGCATAACGGTAGAGAAATACGTCACTATCGGTGAAATCTTCAAATGAGTGACGCCGCCGACCACTTCAACTTGGACAAGCAGCGGATCCGGGACGAGAAGAGCGCTCGTAGCAGACTCATGAAGGCGGGAGCGGCCCGAGCAGCTTGATATAGTGCTGGTAGCCGTCCTCGGCGACTTGGCGCCGCGCTGTCTTGTACGAGGAGCTCGTCGCCGTCAGCACGCGCTGTAGGGACCGAGCATACGACCTCTTAGACCACGCGATCGCGACAAGAGGAGGGTGTCAGGCATATCCCGCCGCACCTGGCCCTGCACAATCAAGTGCACGTCTCGCTCTTCGTTCCCAGTCCGTGTGGGCGTTGGGACGTTCCTGCGTCGAGCACCACCAGCAAGTCGTTAGCTGCAGAGCTGCACCCGCCGAGCGACCCATGAGCAGCAGCAGAGCTACTACTCGTAGGTCGGATGCCCCATCCCGTGAGCCTGCAGCAGCCGCTGAAGCTCCATCGCTGGGTCCCACACCGCCTCGCGCGCCGCGTACCGGATCGCGTGAGGGAGCACGTGGCGGTTGACGAACGCCAGCGCGCACTCTAGCCCCTGGACAACACCACAAGTTCGATCACCTGCCCGACGTTAGCAGCACAGTCCGCCGCAATCCCAAACGAGGAGCAACAACGTCGACCTGGTCCAGGTAGATCGCGGCGATGAGCGCCTCGACGGCACCGGCTTCGACTGTGACCCTGCTCTTTAGGTACGACGGGCTTGTGTTGTCCTTCTGGCCCGCCGATAGCGTCGGGTCGACGATCACGAGCCCGTCCATGGCGAGGGCGTCGACGCAGACCCTCGAGAGCGTCCTGTTGTTCACCAGCATGTCCTTGACGCGCGTCATCTGGCCCTCCTGGTGCTCGGGCTGCGCCTGGAAGATGTACGACGCGACAGCCACGGCCAGCACCGAGTCGCCCAGGAACTCCATGCTGCGGTTCGACAGCCGATGCAGCGGGATCGAGTCCGGCAGGTGCTGGTGCGCGATGCCCCCAGAGAGCACGCTGTGGTGGACGAGCGCGCACTTAAGATGCCGCGCGTCCTTGAACCGCACGCCGACCCGGTCCTGCAGAGCCGCTAGTCCGTCGTCCCAGTCCTCGGGGATCGGCACGTACTGCAGCAGCGAACGTCAAGAGAGAGCAAACTGGTTGACCCCAGCAGCAGCAGCAGTAAAGCGATGAGCGTACCGAGAAGTCCTCGAGGTGCACGACCTTCCAGTCGGCGTTCTTGGCAGGATCCATCAAGAACTCGGGGCGGAGGCGCTTGTCCACGATCAAGCTGATGCTGCTGTTCGTCCGCGCCACATCGCGCGGCTTGCTCGCGAGCCGCCGCGCCTCCCGCCGAGCGCGGTTGCTCTGTTGCCGCGCCTTCCTGGCCGCCTGGAATACTGCGACGGCACCGACCAAGGCGAGCGCGAGCACCAGCGCCAGTAGCATCGCCAATAGCGCTCGCGCCGCGTACGACAGCGGCAGCAACTCGGCGAGAAAGTCGACCGCCGCGCGATCGACCAACTGCACTTGCTGCTGCTGCTGCGTGACGCTCTTCTGCAGCGCGTTGTACACGGCGAGCAGCATGACGATGATGGCGATCATGAGCGCGTGCGAGATGCTGAGCTTGGCGGCCACGGCCGCGGCAAACGCCTGCTCGAGCGCGATCCGCAGGTTGGATGCGTGCGGCCGCATGGCATGCTCGAAGTCTCGGAAGTTGCACTTCGTTTGCGCGCGTACCGTTCGTGAACAAATAGGATTTTTTTCACCATTCTGTGCATTTTGCCAATTTTAAAATCGCGAGCGAATCACATCAATTTGTGTCGTTAGCTATCAAAAATCAAATCGATTTGATTTTTGATAGGAAGTAATCTATTTAACTTGACATTTGTATACCTTTAGTAACCTAACTGTATTCATTTTCGGAACTACTATGCCCATGTAATAATTCCATGTTGAGACCATTGCTTTCCCATGTATTGGGCATGTGTAATCTTCTAAAATGTACTGGATAAATTTACAAAATAGATTCGGTTATGATTTGGCCATGCGTGTACCAAGTCGAGTACATGGAG
>JAADXX010000225.1:0-36204 GCA_023338025.1 Phytopythium oedochilum | reverse complement strand
AGGGGGGAGATATCCAAATGATATGAGGTTGAGAGTCTCCCACAATGCCGATATACATATCTTAGGATAAACTCCGACCCGATACGTCGGAGTTGGATCGTTTCCGACCTCAGCCCTATCCTGGAAGATGATTGGCCAAAAATACGAACTCAACCTACATATGATTGGATAAAACAATAGAAATGCGTATTATTGGACAATATTACGATGGAATCGGCTTACAAAAACTAAGTGTGGTCGGAGATGTGATGTTATTCATCCATATCGGTCACTACGGGCCGCCACGAGTCCATAACAAATCGGCAGTGGGCTACCTGTTTGTAACCTCTTGTGGCCTCACTGATGCGCGCAATTTGAAGGCATACGTGCTGTCGGTGTAGCCCTACTATGACGAGCTGGGCAGCACTATGCACGCGCAATTCACCTCTCGCATCCAGCTTTTTGCACAGAGATGTGGGGATTCACGACGACGACACTGAGGGTGTCGATCCTGTCTACAGTGCCTCTAAATCCATGACGGGGTCGGATGGCATGAAGTCGCCAGAATGTACTGCTGTATAATCGATTACGCACGCCTTTCATTGCATACTCAAAACATAATACATTCAATTATTAAGTGCATTACAATTTTTGTCGGGGTATTTAATATAGGGATTTTCTCATACAACGCTTAGTATGACCTGCAAAATATATTGTACAATAAAACTCAAAGCTTCGAATATTCGAGAAGCTACTGCAATATATAATCTATTTCAGCAAATGAGATCACACAACATGCATTTTACATTCAATACTTCCGTATGATTCGTTGAAAACATCAGAGCATTCGTGGCCAATGAAGCGCACGCCGGTGCCGCCCGACGTCCAAACGCGGCATTTCCCGAAACAAGCGCCAGCGGACGGTCTCCAGGCATGTGTTGTCGGTTGTGTGCGTGTATATTGTATGGCAGTGTATCGATCCTGGCGCGTGGCTTCTTCGAATGACCCGGTTCCCTCTCCGTGGGGGCCGAGTCGAAGCCGGCGCGCCGATAGCAGGCATGGGGGTCGAGGGATCTCTTCGGATTTCCTTGTGAAGAAGGGGTTTTCACGATCCTCTCCATACTACAGCACAACACCTGCGTGTGTAGGGAGGGCGAGTAGCTAGGTAGGTTTGCTAGTGTCTTCTGCATGCAATCGTGATTGGCGCGCTTCGTTTGAGCCCTGTGCTCGGCGCGCGAATGAGTCGAAAGACGTTGAAGAGCGAGCAAAGAGGTGCAAGTTCATGCTCCCCTGCTACCGATCGCGAGGAAGCTAGGCGAGCGTTGCAATCATGGACTGACCGACAACTCTACACCCGCCAGATGCGCTCTAATGGCAAGAGCACGCAACGAGTGGAGTAGAGTGAGTAGGGCGACAACGCATAGAGGGCGGCGGTCCTGTCTGGAAACGCGCGGTCTGCCCTCCAGTTGTCGCTGATGTTTATGCTCGCAGCGTCGTCGCTGATGTTCACGCTCGCAGCGTCGTCGATTGTGGTCGAAGCCGAGTGCCCCAAGACGCACGCGCCAGCATTGGGCAGACTGCTCTACCTGGCCATTGGCGATCGAACGGCACCCGCCACCAAGTAATAGCCGACTCGAGGCACGCTGTTCTAGTTTGGCTATTCACAGGCGAGCGCGGGACCCGCAAGTGGGTCGATGCTGCTCACTCAACGCGACTAGCGCCAGCAGCCCAGTTACGGGCGTGATCCGCACCCAGCGTAATCGACAAGGTCCCCTCCACGCCAAGGTACATGGTCATCGAACGCGCGGGAGCGGCGGTCCGAGGGTTTGAGCGCTGAACGTGCATGCGCTGCGAGCACCGCTGGTGCTATCCACTGCTGCTACTGGGGCAACAATTGGCGCAGGTCTCTGGACTACCACAGCGCCTTTGACCAACATGATCGGCTTCGGCCCTGGAGGAGTTTCGAGCGCCTCCATCGCCGCGGCGTCTGTTGGCGCGGCAGGTTTGGCTGCTTCTGTCCTCGCGGCCGTGGGAACTGGAGCTTTCTCATCTGCAACGTGTTGACAGTGAAGCCCATCATACTAATTGTACCTTAATCCATGTGCAATTTATTCTAACCTAGTATAACTGATAATAGGACACTGATTTAAATGCGTCACCCCATGGTACCTCTTGAACATGATAAAGTCGCGACATCGTCACTCTAGTACTTCCGTAAACTCGCTTTTCCCAGCATTATTCTAGCCCCTTATACAGCAATATAATGTGTAGAATCGTGTTCTGTTGTAAAACGCACCGCGTTCTGTAACCAGAGTGATGGTCGCCAACGGCCGCATCGTGTCGTTTTTCCGCACGAAGAAGTCGCTCCGCAGTATACAAACTCCCATACGTTCGGGACGGCCACTCTCGGGTTTCAGTCGGAAGCGCCTCTACCTACCTGTACGACTGTAGTAGCTGCCTCCTCCAACCGAGAGCGACCGAGCGACCGGCCGAGCGAGCGAGCGAGGCCATGGACGACGTGGACATGGGCGCCGGCGGGCGCGCGAGCCTGGGCGCCAACTCGCACGAGGAGAAGTTCCGCGTGTACAACGAGGCGCTGGTGCACGCGGCCACGTGCACCGACGCGCAGTGCGAGGCGCACAGCGGCCGCTGCCACAAGGTCAAGGCGAGCATCGACCACTTCGTGCGCTGCTACGGGCCCCGCCGGAGGACGTCCCCCATCGAGAGGTGCCTCTCTCGCCGGCCTTTTTGTCGAGCGGTCGGCCCCACGCCTCACCTCTCTCTCTCTCTCTCTCTCTCTCTCGATGTGTGTATGTCTCTACTGCCAAACCAGCTGCGAGTCGTGCTCCAAGATCTGGGGCCTGTTGTGCTTCCACGCCAAGACGTGCGCGACGCCGCCGGGCGCGCGTTGCGCCGTCTCGCAGTGCGACTACCTGCGCGACAAGATCGCGCGCAAGCGCGAGAGCGACAAGCGCGAGCTCGAGGAGGCGCAGAGCAAGATGAAGCGCAAGCTCGAGGAGTGGCCCGTCGAGCGGCGCATCGCGCAGGTCGAGGCCGACCGCCAGCAGGTCTTGCAGCTCATCGCCGACCTGCGCGCGCGCAAGGCGCAGCAGCAGCAGCAGCAGCAACTGTTCGCCTCGCCGCACCAGCAACCCATGATGTCCATGAGTTGACGCGAGCAGAGCGCTGCTCTCGCGACGACGCCACGGCCGGAGAGTCGAGCGGGAGACGGGCGGCCGGACGGGGAGCAGGCTGGACGCGGCGGGAAGGGGGCTGGATGCAGCTTCTCTCTCCATTGTGTCGGCTCCTCCTGCGCGCAGGGTGCCTATCTATCGGACTCGGACCCAGAGACCCCACCACCAACGCACCCGGCAGCAAGGGGGGAGCGTCCGCCCATCCGCGACTCGAAGGCGTATCCGGTTCATGTATCTTGCTTGCTTGCATCCACCCCCCCAATACTTGCGTTCCGCTGCTTTGCAAGTCCTTCTCACCCCGACCTGTCGATACAAGTCGGCTCTTGTGCCTTTCGCTGGTTGCTCGCCGTCGCCTCTCACGACACGGACACATGAACTAACCGGCGATCGCATCTCACTCTCTTCTCTCTCTATCATGCTGCGTGCCCGTCATGTTGCAGGGTATAAATAACAAGCGCGGCCGACAGACAAGCTGGCCATGCGCCGCGAAACCAACGTGCCTGCGTCCGACGGCGGTTGGGCCATCGAAACTCACAACTGCTCTTCAAGCTCGCGGGCCATCCATCGCACACACTCGGGCGACCGGGCTCCACAAGGCATGACGCGCGCGTTCCGCGTCGGCGAGCGCGTGGACGGACTCTATGACGCCAACACCGACGACGTGTGGTATCCTGCGCGGGTTCGCTCGTCCGTTAACTCCGAGGCGGATGGCGAGCCGCGGTACGAGCTCCTGTACGACGACGGAGAGGTGGAGTATGAGGTGCCGTCCGCCTGCGTCCGAGCCCATGTCGCGGGCAATATCAGCGTCGGATCAAGGGTGATCGCTCGATACGCTGGAGGCGACGAGCTGTACGCTGGGAAGATCACCGAGGTGCAGGACAACGGGCTGTACACGATCGAGTATGACGACTCGGAGGTTGAGACCGACGTGCCGATCGAGTACATTCACGAGCCGCCTGATGATGAGATGAACGAGCAGGACAGGGACGACGCGAGCGAAGGCAGCGGCAACGGCGAAGCCGCCGGGAACGATCCAGACTTGGCTACAGCAGATGTACCTGCACGAGAGCCACGCCAAGATGTCGTCGATGCCGACAGCTACAACCGGAACGCAGAGCAGGAAGACGAACTCGCACACTCAGCGACAGCCGCAGTAGACCAGCAGGATACACAGGAGCTGCAGCAAAGCGTACAGATCACACCACCAGCAGCAGCAAAGCGCACCATCAACCAAGACAGCGAGCCGATATCTCCGCCAGCCACGAAAATCGCGTTCGAGTCGCCATCCACACAGCCTGCGTTAGATGCTGCCCCTAGTGCGAACCCGTCTACTGTCGCGACGCTCGAGTCGCTGGAGCTGCTACGGATGCATCTTGGCGACGCCCACGCGACCAAGTCCGCTCTGTCCGCACTCGTGAAGCAGATGCGCGCGTTCCCGCAAGACACGGCAGGACTGGTGCACGCCGGCGGCGGAGAAACTCTGCTACTGGATGTGCTGGCCGCCCACCGATCGCACGCGGTCGTCCAGTGCTACGCGTTTGTGCTGATCCGACGGTTGTGCTTCCTTTGCGCCACCAGCACGCGCGATCTGCTGGACAACGATCGCGATGAAGACGTCGTCTCCTGCATCATCCGCTCCATGCGCTCGTTCTCCGACGACGCGATCCTGCAGGCTGCTGCTTGCGGCGCGCTGGCAGTCTTTGCAAGAGAGTCAACCGGTTTGGCAGCGCTGCTGGACCAGCGCGCGGCGTTGGCAGTACTCGCGTCTCTGCGTGCCCACCGAACCTACAGTGTCCACACACGCCAGGTGCACTACTACGGGACGGAAGGTGGGGGATTGCAGCGCTGACACATGACATTGATGAGTGCATGGATACTGACGACGGTGTGATGGATGCAGTATTGCTCGAGCTGTGCGAGCTCGATGACCGCGACACCATGCTGGAGCTGTGCGCGAATGAAATGCCCACAGACGTGAGTGGAGACGCGTCGCCAATCGAGCTGTTGCTGTTCCTGCTGCGCCAAGCGCTTTCGTTTGACGATAAGAAGGCATGTTGCGCTGTTGGCAGTCTCATCATGTGGTGCGTTCCCTCCGCAACGCTTGGTTGGTGCTTAGACGTGGTCAGTAGCCTGACGAATGTTGCGATCCTGATCAGCCTGGCAGCTAGAGACCGCGCAGCTGCCTCGCGCGTGCTGCGGCTTAACGGACTCCCAGAGTTGTCAACCGTCATGGCCAAGTACGCCGCCGATCACGGAATCCAGAAGTATGCTGCTCCGGCATCCAAGGCCATCGCTCTCTGCAGTATCCAGGAAGCCGGGGCTCACGACCAAAAGCAGCCCCCGCCCAGCAAAAAGGTTCGCGAACGAGCAGCGGAGATCCTGATGGAGTCAAGTTCGCTTGAGAACTTGCACCACGAAGCGCACCGCGCTAAAGCTAGCAGAGGCGGCGTGAAAGCCCAACGACATGCGAGTACCGCTGTTGATGGCGCTGTGCCGACAAGCAGCAGTGCCGGCTCCGTTCGTAAGCGCAAACCTACCGGACCTTGGTATGGAGTGTCGCCACGTTCAGCGTATAACGGAGTCGTAGCCAACGACCCTCAGTCGTTCTCCAAGTTTGCTTCGCCCATCGGCCGTGCGCCACAGTACAACGCCTTCAACGGATCGCATCCTGGATTGTCGGCATCACGAGAACAGCTTCAACAGACGCAGTACCCTCACCATGAACAATCGCAGCCTCGAATTAACAGCAGCCTTGTGATACTGGACGCGCGTGATGACAAACAGTCAAAGCTATTTGACACGTACGGAATCCCAGCGGCCGCACGCCCGAGGAACAACCACGGATGTGTCAAGCGTACTCAGCTCAGGACGCATCTCGTCTCGGCCGGTAACGCCTGGACGACGCGCGTGTCGGGCCAGCAGCTGATGCGCGACGAGATGCTGGCCGGACCGGATCAGTTGGCAGGAAATTATCCCGGGACAACGAGCCGATCAGACAGGATACAGTCTCCGCGTGAGGCGGAGGCAATCCACAGCCCGGTTCGGCAGGCTAACACTGGTCGAGCAATGTTCGAGCAAGCCTACACCAATTACGACAATGCCGTGGGATATACGGATGTCGTGGCAAGTGGGCTGTCGCCAAAGCCTACGAAGAAGAAGAAGCGGAGAAGTGTAGGAACTCCCAGTGGTTACGCTGCTGAGGATTTCTCGTCGCGCAAGACCGGCACGACGGCGCTGAAGGTCCGTATTGAGAGTGAAGCGCAGCAGATGCGTACCAAGGCGCTACGCTCTCCATTTGCCTCACCTCTTGCGCCTCCAAAGAACGGCAAGGTGAAGCGTTCGAAGAACGGAGCTGCAACACCCAGTAAGAGCCGGGTCCACGGCGGTATGTTCTCTCCAGCGGGAGCCGACTCGATAAATGCCTACGCCGCGCAACTCTTTCGGGATGGCGGCTCTGCGACTCCTATCAGTAACAACAAGGCGAGTGCTCGCAGTGGGAGCGATAGGAGGGAGGGAGAACGACTGAGCTTTGCTGATAAACTGCACAAGATGATCGACAAGGCCAAGTCGACGCTGGCCAACAGCAATGTCACCGCTTTACCAACAGAGGAGCATGCACCCGCTGCGAGTCCTAAGTCGACTTCGCGGTTGGGCCGGCCGGCTGCGCCATCCAGCAAGACACGAGCGCCTCCGCCCCACCAAGCATCTCCAGATAGAGCCATGGTCGCAACTACAGTCCCGACACCAGCTGTCAAGAAGTCGATTGACTCGTCTGAGTCCGTGACGTCTACGCGAAAGCAAAAACTCTCGGGAAGTGCATCGAATTCGGTAAAACCGGCAACCCCAGCAAGTGGAAGACAGACAGCGACTTCGAAACATGCTTCAACGCATCAGCGAGTGTCTCATCCAACGCAGAGCAAAGCGGAGTCAACAGTGTGGTCACCAAAACTGACAGCTCCAAAGACACCCGTACCAAAACCGATGAATACCGCTACTCTAGAGGCGGTCACAGCTAATGAGCTACCAGTTGTGAAACCGGACAAGGACGAGCTTCAAAGCTCATCAGTCGATGAGCCGCAGGAGGCACCGGCAGCTACTAGTATGGAAACGGGAGCCAGTGCTGAGACTGCAGTGACTTCCGAGGCTGATTCGCAGAATGAAGCACTGATCTCTGACATGCCGATGCCAGAGAATGCAGCTGATGAAGACCCAGCGGTTGATGAAAACGAGTCAACGGGGCAACTTGTGGTCCAAGGAGAGGAGCCTATTGCTGATTTGGAAGCGGTCACGGCACCAAACAGTGATCAAGTATTGGCGACGGAGGAACCAGTACTCAATGATAAGGATCCAGCCGAAAATACGCCAGAGCAATTGATCGCGTCCCCACATGCAGAGACTGATGACTCGACCTCGTTTGATCCAGTCTCTGAGGTGCCAATGGAGACAGCAACGTCAGACGAAGGCAGTGATGAAGCTAAAACTGATGCATGCGAGGCACCGCCAGTCATACCTGACAGTTCTGAAACACTCAGCACCATTGAAGCTTCCACAGATTCAGCCAGCACCGAAGAGGGCCACCGACAAGTCTCTCTCGCACCACCTGAATCGATCGAGCGATCGTTTCCAGACGAAGCTGTGCAAGCTGTCGAGCATCCCAGCGACTCAGTGACAAGAAGCGACGAGAATGGAGACCACACGCCCTCCGAAATTGCTGCCGGCCCAACACCGAGAGCCACAACTCCGATGGATGATATGTACGCCGACGCCGAGGATGAGTTTGACAGCGATAGACCTGAAGCGGAGGACTACGAAGCAGCTTCCGTTGAGGTGTCTGAGGCGAATGCGAAAATGGGGGGCGAAGCGTCTCAAAATGCAGACAATGAACCTGGTAGAGCAGTAGAGAATACACCAGGCGAACCCGCTCTTCTGAACAGCAAAAGCGGCGATCAGCTGTATGGGGATGACGAATACGATGAGTTTGAGGATGATGAAGCGGGGGACGCTGCTGCGACAGATGAACGTCAAGAGGAAGAATCAGCAAACGACCAGTCAGAGATGCCAGCAGTTGCTGTTGATAATGTATCGTCTTCAGTGGATGACGGTAGTACTGCCCAGCCCGCATCAGCAGAAAAGGATCACCAGGCTTCATCTGCTGTCGAAGACTCTGACATCGAATCCCCACCGACTGCAGCAGACAGTGAATTGGCAATGCCACCTCCGAATGATGCTGAACTTGAGCTTGACGTTCCTGCAGTGGACAACGAAATCCCTGTGCCCGCCATTGAGGCTGACGTAGCTCTTGAGACGGTAGTGTCTGTGGATGATCTTGAGCTGGACACTCACGTCGCAGCTGAGTGTGTAAGCCCTGATGTCGAAATCTCACCGGAGGATCAGACGTTTGGCAGCGCAACAGCTGGAACGAGCGGTGCTATGATCAGCAAGGAGCAAACCGAGTCCGGTTCATTGACTGATCGACCTGCTACAGCCGCATACGATGACGATGGATTTGATGAACAAGACACTGAAGAGAACGAGGTCCCTTCAGATGCTTTGCATACCCAAACGGACAGTGACAAACCGGCACTCGCTGACAAAGCTGAGGATGAAGAGGCTGAAACTCTGGATACTCGATCGCTTGTTGTAGATAACGATGCCCCTAAAGATGATGAAGCTGCTATCATAGAAGCAAGGGTCGCCGAGACGGCACAATCGGTCGGCGACACCGAGGCTGTCGCCGTCGGCGTTGCAGTCGCCTCTCACCCGTGCGAATCGCTTATCGACGATGATATCGTGAGTCCTGATGCCGATGTTTCATTGGATGTCACTGAAGCCCCGACGATCGGCGACGGTGACATTGCCAAGGAACAAGTCGAGCTTGGCTCGTTCGATGATCGGCCTGCTACAGCTGCATACGGTGACGATGGTTTCGATGACGATGGCTCAGGAGATAGCGAGATCGCCCCTGATTCTTCGCGCACTCAGGAGGACAGAAACCTACATACTGCCTCGGACGTGCCTGAATTGTACTCGAATCCAACTGTTCATACCGAGGTATCAGAGAGAGATCAACAAATCGACCAAGTTCTGCCGCCCGACACGAGTTCGAGCGAGTCAGATAGCGTCGTTGGTGAGGCCGAGACAACCAGTACCCTACAAACTGTCTCGGACGTGTACTCGAATCCGACTATTGATACCGAGGTATCAGAGAGCGTTCAACAAAGCGACCAAGTTCTGCCGCCCGACACGAGTTCGAGCGAGCCAAGTAACGTCATCGGTGAGAACGAAGAAACCAGTAGCCTAGATACTGTCTCAGATGTACCTGAATTGTACTCGAATCCGACTGTTCATACCGAGGTATCAGAGAGAGATCAACAAATCGACCAAGTACAGCCACCAGACACGAGTTCGAGCGAGCCAGATAGCGTTGTTGGTGAAGCGGATGAAACCAGTAGCCTACCAACTGCCTTGGACGTGCCTGAAGTGAACTTGAACCCAACTTTCGATACCGAGGTAACAGAGCGTGATCAACAAAGCGACCAAGTTCTTCCGCCGGACACGACTTCGAGTGAACCAGATAGCGTTGTTGGTGAGGCAGAAGGAACCAGTCCGAATTCACCAAGGGTTGGTGAGGCTCAAGACGTGTCTGACTGCAACGGCGTTGCTGATATAGCATTACCAACGAACGAGCACGCTGAACCAGTTGAAGACAAAGGCACTCATGATGACGTCCTGGCTTCATTTGATGACAACCCCAGCGTACAAGCTGACACCGAACGCACAGAGGAAGGAGTTGGTGACGCCTATCGTGATGGCGAATTC
Organism: Phytopythium oedochilum; assembly: GCA_023338025.1. Lineage (NCBI taxonomy): Eukaryota > Oomycota > Peronosporomycetes > Pythiales > Pythiaceae > Phytopythium > Phytopythium oedochilum. Next base: position 26,212 of record JAADXX010000225.1, on the reverse strand, counting down.
GACGATGAGCCCTCGTTTGGGGATAATGAAGAAACGACAGCAAATGTGGAACCAGATATCGTTCCACAGGGTGGCGTCGTTGATGGCAGCGAGAGTCTGGTCGACGCTTCGTTGCCAGAAGTTGGCACAGCTGTGACTGCTGTAATAGTAGAAACGTGCGAGCCTACTTGTGATGCAGCAGAAGATGCCAGTGCTGGCGATGCTCTTGCGTCGATTGAGGAGCCACTGCATGAAAGTGTTGACCTGGCATACGAAGCTGCTGCCGTGGCTGAGCTAAATAGCAGTACGGTTGACGACGCTGTGGCTGGCTGCACACCTGCCAGCGACTTGGAGCTACACAGACCGATATCTGTCGCACTTGAAGCCAGTGATCTATCTCAGGCTAGTGTGACAGAGGCAGATCATGAGGACGAGTTGTCTGAGGCGTTTGAACCTGATACCAGCGAGCCGACTGATAGTTCGGTTGAGAGTTCAGTTATCACGGTGGAGGACAAGCTACCAGTTGTTGACGATGCCCCTGAGTCTGACGTAGACGCCAGCAAGTCAGCAGAATTCGAACAGGAAGTGACTGACCCGACGGTTGTTGAAACTTCAACGGTCCAAGACGCTGCAAATGATGACTTGGTCAACATCGAGGAGGTTGAAGCAATTGCAGCGGCCGAAGAGACTGAAGCAATCCAAAACAGTGAAGACTCATCTGCCGCCAGTGGCACCGCCCAGGAGACGCAGGAGTCAATCACTCCAGACTGCGAGGCTGAATCACTGAGCGGCTGTGTTGTTGCTGCTGAGAGTGAGCCGTTGACCGTGACAGAGGTCGAGACTGATGCAAGCGAGCAGAACAATCACCCAGCCGAAAATACTGAGCCTATTTCTGATGTCGAGACCAACGAGGCTAGTAAAGAAGATGCTCGACTGTTGGACCCCTCAAGCAGCATTGACAACGCCAACTACTCTGTCGATGCTCCAACTCTTCCCAATGATGATGATAATCTCCCCATAGCAGTATCCAGTGCTGGTGACGATGAGCTTGACGCACCAATCCAAGCAGAGGCGGCGGACACATTCAAGCAGGAGTTACTACCACAGAGTAGGGCAGGCCGCGATGAAATTACTTCCGAAGCCACCGATTCGCTCGACAGCGGCGACGTTGCAGATGATCGGGTTGGAGATATCGACGCTGAAGCTGAGCTGCCTCTCTCCGATGAGCATGAACTGCCAACAGTTGTCATTACAGAACCTTCAGCGGGTGATGTTTTGGTCGGAGAAGAGAAGCAGCTTGGAAAGGGAATTGATCCTGCCGGGGACGCTCGGAACGAATACACCGACGATCAGTACGGGAACGAGGAGTTTGGCGACGATGAGCCTGTCGACACGGAACCGCCAAGCTCACCCGAAGAGAACAGTGGCCCTATAACTCAGTCAACGACTGAGGACAGCGAAGATATTCAATTGGAAGGCCACCATGATTCAACCAATTCGACCGACATCCAAGAGAACGGGGGAATCACATCACGGTCTGACCTGACAGATCAATACGCCGCCGACGACGAAGGATTTGAAGCTGATGGCGACGATGCGGTGCAAGAGAATGAAAAAGCAACCGATGATGCGCGCAAAGAGGGCGATGATTCAACGACAGAACCTGGTAATTCCTCTATAGCAAATACGAGTGACACCAATGCCGACGAAAGCTCTGCTGCATTGCCCCAAGGAGATGCTGTGGATGAACATGTGCCTCCAGACGTGTCGCTGACCAATACCAGCGGTGGTGACGAGAACGTACAACCTTTCAGCGATTTGTTGGAAGAGGTGTTACAGCCTATTGTTGACGCCGACTGTATGAATGGTTCTTCAGTTTCGGGGGAGGCAAACTCTGGAGAAGATGAAAACGAGCAGCGTCGTGACGCTGACCAAGGGATCGTCGAGAGCGACGAGAGCCAAGCCATTGATGATGCTGTGGCTAGCGACATGGTTGCAACAGTGCTTGGTTCGGACCAATTGCAGCCTGATACTAGCCGGGATGACCAAGCAACTGAAGCTGATGATTATGACTCACCAATTAAGACTGATCAGGGTCCACCAGACGACGCCGAGGATAATGCTCCGGCACCAACTGGGACTGACGACACCAAAGTGACTGAGACCAACGACGAATCAATCACCCATGTGTCAACACCGACATCCGATATATCTCCTGACTCAGCCGAAATTGGGGATCCATCCATGCCAGACATTGATGAAATGGATGGAAACCGCAGTGAACCTCCAACTCTCATTGTCCAAGATGAGATCTCGCAACAAAGCGATGCGGATACTGACGCTCCAGTTATTGATGCGCCATTTATTGAGGTCAATATTGAAGAGCGCGCGCATGATTCAGTTTTGCCACCAGCAGAAGAGTCACCGGGTGCGGATAGCAGCACCGACGAGGTGCTGGTGCCTGATGAGCTGTTGAGTGGGGACGCAGCCAAGCAGCGCTTCGAAGGAGCATCTGGTCCAGATAGCGCGAACTTGACGCCTGATGGGAATGAGCCATTGAATGCTGATGACAAGCAGCTTGAGCAAGAGGCGTCACCAGAAGGAGGGACATTACTCCCCTCCAATGCTTCGATTGATGTATTTGAACCTCCTGCATCCATCCCCACTGGCAATCAAGGCGTTGAAGAAGAGGTACTTGATGATCATGTCGGATGTGACGATCTCGACAGCGCTTGCGAGGAAGCTCAGGGTGAGCAACCCTCAGATGAATTGCTGGCACCACCAGCGGATGAGGTGATGACGAATGAGCCGACGGATCAGGAGATTTTGCCGGAAAATATAGGGACTGTTGATAGCCCGCGGAACGGCGACACTCATGCTTTCATCGGTGCTGGGCATGACTCTGGAGAGGCTGGAGAGAGTAGCCCACCAGACGAGTCCGCTACTTGCGAACCAATGATCGAGACGTCAGATCCTTGCGATCCGTTGATCGATAACGTCGACGCGGAAGCTCCAGGTGCCGAAGTTGTATTCGAGGAGACGGCAGTATTACTAGAGTCTGACAAGGGTTCTGACATCCAGGAAATTCTGGTTGATATTGGTGTCTCGGAAAATGGTGTTAGTGCCAACCAAGAGGTTCCACAACAGCAGCCAAGTGAGCTGACAACTAGCTATGCCAGTGATGCGGCCGACAGACCACTCACAGGCGACGATACCTCTCCAGCTATCGACACCGTTGCACTCGCTAGCGATAAAAGTGTTGAGCTGGCCGATGCCGACAACGCAACTCCACCACCAGAGGATCCTTCAACTCTGGCAATCGACACGGCTTCTGATGATATGTTGGTTCCGCCTGATTCAATTGGAGATGCTGTAGTCGTTCCGAGTCTTGCTGCCTTCCCGAGTGATGGAGATGCGTACGAAGAGGACAAGGCAGTGGTTGAGAAGGAGAAAGAGGCGCCAGAAGATCCACCGATTGCAGAGCCCTCGTCAAATCCAGCACAAGAACCCGAGCTAACAGGCGAGGATGCGTACAATGACGAGGCCAACGACTTTGAGGATGAACCAGCTCCAACGCTGTCCCAGGCAGCGGAAGAGCCTTCCGTTACCGAGCCTGCCGTTCTTGAAAAAGGTGCCGAGAGCAGTAGCAACCTCGCTGCGCCACCCAGTGCTGGAAGTCCGAGCTCCGACTACGACGAGTTCGACAACGAGGAGAACGAAGCGGTGGTTGCATCTGAGATCTCGAGGGAAGCTCCTTCGGCACCTGCGCCGATTGCGACCGAAAGCGCAGGGAATGCGCCAGCAGAGGAGGTGGACGAGTACGCCGACGACGGGGACTACGGCGAGTTCGAGGACGAAGAGCTGCCTCCTGAAGCAACACCGTCTCAGCATACGGACTCGACCCCGCCGTCCATCCCGAGCTCAAACGAAGTGACTCCACGCGAGAAAGACGAAACGATGCCAGTGCTGTCGGCTCCTCAACCCGAGGCAGCAAAGCAGCTGGAGATGGAGGACGACGAGGAATACGCCGCGGACGACGACTACGCTGCAGAAGCGGATTTCGAAGAGGGCGACGACAAGCCTGCAGCAGCTCAAGCCGTCCCCGCTAGCTCGCCGCCCGTGGTGGCAGCGGAGGCGACGGAAGAAGAGAACGACTATGAGGCCGAGTACGACGAGTTCGAGGACTAAGCGTCGCCTGTATTGCCGTAGGCGTGTGAGCTCAGCTGTCGGCCGAAAAGTCCCGCTTGCCGCCCGTCTTCTCCACGAGGCGCGTGCTCTCGATGACGATCTCGTGCGACAACGCCTTGCACATGTCGTAGACGCAGAGCGCGGCGACGGAGGCGCCCGTGAGCGCCTCCATCTCGACGCCCGTCTTGTGTGTGACGCGCACCTGGCACTCGACCTCGATGACGTCGTCGCCCACGGGCCGCACGCGCACCTGGCAGTCCTCGATCGGCAGCGGGTGGCAGAACGGGATGAGCGCGCTCGTCTGCTTGGCGCCGAGCACGCCGGCGATCACGGCGGTCGTCGCGATGGGTCCCTTCGGCCCCACGAGCTGGTCGTTACCGCTCTGCGCGGCGCGCTTCAGCTCCGTCAGCACCGACGGAGGCAGGCGGATGGTCGCGCGCGCCGTCGCGGACCGCCGCGTCACGCGCTTGTCGCCCACATCCACCATATGCGGAGATCCGTCCCGACTCACGTGCGATAGCTTCCACTCCTGGTCGTCGCCACTTCCACCACGACCCGAGAAGCACCGGAAGGCGGCTGTGTGGGCATTGAGCGGCGATGGACGAGCGCTCGAGAGCAGTCGCGAGCGTCCAAGCACGCGCGTCGCCGCTAGCATGGCGCTCTGGATCGGCGGACACGGGTGAACCCAGCAGCTACGTCGCATTTTGATGTAAATAGAATATAAAATACAGACGTAATATGTTAAATAGTTTTGTACTATGACTATATATGTAAGTTACACTTTTGAATCGAGGAACATGCACTCTGTCTGACATGCACTCTGGGTTCTTTTCCCTCCCTCCATCTTCGCTGGCGCCAGTTCGCGCTTTATACTTTGGGGAAGGCGATTTTCACAGGAAAGGGCGACGACGACCGATGGCCATGGCGCAGTTCGCCGGCTCCTCGACCGCGGCGGCGTCCGCGTCCTCTGCCCCCTCGCGGCCGGCGAGCGCGGGCGGCCGCTCGGAGATCCAGCTGCTGCTGAGCAAGTTCGACGTGATGATCAACCAGATGCAGGACTACCCGGCCAAGGACACGATCAACTCGCTCACGATGCTGGCCGAGAAGGTGCAGTTCGCGCCCGACATCGTCAGCTTCCTCGAGACCAAGATCCACCGGGTAAGCGCTTGCTGAGGGATAGTATTGCTTGGAGTCTATCGCTCGGTTCCCCGCCCCCTTCCTTCCGCGTGTGCATTACTGGGGCTTGCCTTTCCACGCTCTCGTGTGTGTGTATATATACTCTATATCTGCGTGTATGTGCGTATTGAATGCGTTTGGTCGGCAAGAACGGTCTCCCCTTCCCGATCGGTTCGAAGACGCGGTGTTAGTGAAGCCGAGGCGACGGACCAGCGGCCACGCAGGACTCGAGCCTTGAAGCCGCTGTCGAGAGCGCGTTCAGGGCCAAGCAAGACCGATTGCCGATGGGCCGCGGGGCGGCTGTAGGAGGGGGGACACGCCGCGGTGCATATCATCTTAATACTACATTTTCACGTGGCGAACGCGCGCTTCTTCTTCGTTGCGACGTCGAAGGGGACTCGCAGGGAGACAGCAAGACCCAAGACTCGAGATAGCCAAGGCGCTAACGCAATTCTTGTCTGTGTGTGTCTCTCTCTATGGTCGCTGCTGCAGGCCCCGCCGAGCTTCAAGCTCCCGATCTTCTACCTGACCGACTCGATCCTCAAGAACGTCGGCGGGCCGTACCCGTCACTGCTAGCGCGTGTGATCGTCCCGCTGTACTGCAACTGCGTCCGACAGGTGCGTGCAGAGCCGATGGAGAAAGCACCCTCTGCCTGGCCGTCGATCTCACGTGCAATGCCTCATATTATCTCCACAGGTGTCGAGCAAGGACCTACGCCGCTTCGTGCACGTGCTCAATACGTGGGAGATGGCGCGGCTGTTCCCGATCGATGCGATCACGCAGATGCGCACCGCCGCGAACCGCGCGCTGGCTGCCGCCGATCCGTCTACTACGTCACAGCCCGTGAGCTTTTCCCAGCAGCCGCCGCCCGCTTCCCAGGCTCGTTTCCGCAGTAACCCCGCTTCGTCTGGGCCCAGTGAGACCCAGCAGCAGGACATGGAGCTCCGTTCTCTGCTCACAAAGGTTCCCAGAAGTCTGTCTTGTGGACGTTGATGGGCTGTCGCAATATCTGACACGGTTATGACTGTGTTTGTTTGCATGGCAGCTTCAAAATGATATGGGCATCCATCCAACCGAGCACATGAGCCTCGAGGAGGTGCGCACTAACAACCCAGACTACTACAAGCAATTGCTGGAGTTCCACGCCGAGTCAAAGGCGCCTCCCGCGTCTGCTCCGGCTGTCGCTCCGCCTGGCCAGGGGATTTTGCCGCTGGAGACCGCTAAGCCGATCAGCCGACCTGTGAGGGGCGACCCGCGTCGTGCGTCGCCTTCGACCCAAGGGCCGGGCGCGGTGAGTGCCAAGGGGATGCCTTCAGTGGCTCGACCCACGGCCTCGTCCGTTGCCAAGGCGCCAACTGGTGGAGGCGCGCGGCCCGAGGGCCATGGCACGACCGCGGTCGCCCCAACCGGTAGTCGGCCGAGTGGCAATAGTGACTCGACGGGCAAGTCGGCCAACGTAGCTCATTTAATGCAATTACTGAAACGCAAGCAGCATGTGCCACCCTCTGCCAAACCGCACGAGTTGATCGAGATCACGAACGACGCGCCGACATCCAAGCCGACTCCAGACGCCGCGGCCGTCATGTCAATCCTGCAGAAGCTCAAGGGAATGTCCAAGACTCCAGACGAGCCGTCCGCGATCGCCCAAGCTCCGTCGCAGGCGCCAGCAGTACCAGTTGGTCCGCCGTCGCGTCCGCCGTCGCGTCCGCCGCCGCCGCGACCACTTGGACCTCGCCCGGGCTCTCTTCCTCCGTCGGCGTTGCCTCCTCCTCCGCAAGTGGGTCCCCTGAAAAACGACAACGCGTCGCGCATGTGGTTCAGCGACAATATCATCGCGCACAAGGATCGCGTCGAGTCGAACGTCCAAAAGCTGTACGCGGCGCTGCCGCTCGTGTGTCGTGAGAGTGGCTTGCGGTTTCGAGAGCAGGCAAAGCTGGACGCTCATTTGGACTTCCTGTTCCAGTACAACCGCGCGCAGAAGGAGCGCGGCAAGGGCGGAGTCTCGCGCTCGTGGTACCCGGACGAGGACCAGTGGACGGCGGACTTTGCCTCGGACAAGGCGCCCCGCGAGAGCACGAGCAGTAGCTTTTTCGACCGCAAGGAGAGCGAAGACGAGGTTGCTGACTCGTGGGAAAGCGCCGGCGTGCCAGTTGACGAGAGCATCACGCGCTGTCGTATCTGCGGGTGCGTGCTCACGTTGTGACTGTCTTGGGTGCGTGTGTGGTCTGACGCGGTCATGTGGTGCTGCTGGATGCAGAGAGAACTTTACTCGTAGCTGGGATGAAGAGGAAGAAGACTGGATGTACACGAACGCGGTCATCGGCACGATCCACCACGACGGCGCGCCGGACGAGAAGACCATCTTCCACAAGTACTGCTCGGACACGGTAATGGCCAACTCGAGCCGCATAACGTCTGCGCACTTGATCCCCACGACGCCGCAGCTCACCGTGCAAAGCGCAACCGACGGCGTGCGCGACCTCGAGCTGGATCAAGACTCCGCCAGCGCACCGGTTGTCGGGGAGAAGCGCGCAATTGAGGTGCGTTCGTGTTCATGTTCGTGCGCCACAGAGACGATGGCTTTTGGCTGTACGGTCGGACGCTAACTCCATGAACGTATGTTTGGCTCTGCAGCAGGAAGACAGCGACAGCGACGAAGACGACATCAAGCGTGTGCGAACCGAGTGAAGCGTTCCGCGCGACAACCGAGGTGAAGGGAGACCGAATGGGAATGTAAAGTTATTGAGCGCTTTCTCCGAGCCGCGGGGACTGGGTTCACTCTCAATCGTTCACTCGTGCGTAGTTTGCTGCGGCGGCGGCGGACGCAAACCGTCGCCGATAGGTATGGGCGTTGTGAGGGCGGTTGGCGCGCATGCAAGCGTGCCTTTTACATGCTGCATTTGATTCCGTCCCAGTCTCCTAACCGGTCAATGAACGATCAAGCATTGCGAAGCATTGACCTGCATTTCATGCGATCTGAACTGGTTGCAGTGGTGCCTCATATTTTTTCAGTGTCTGGGCATGATCCTAACAAACCAAGCCGATATAGCGCACATTGTTGTCCCGACACGTTGTCACCAAGCTTGATGACACGGCTGTGAGCGGTCGTCGCCATGGGAGCTTGGTCTTGAGGTGGCAGATGTCATTGCGGGCTACGTTTTGACACTTCAAAGCCAAGAAATCGCCTCGGAAGCACCTCAAATTTGAGATCGGCGCTATTTAAAGCCAACGCGGACCCTCCGCGGTCTTCTCTGCAGCCGCAAGTGAGGCTGCAGCATGCCTATCGACCCGAAAGATGCCGTGCGTTCCTCTCCGTGCTGCTTGGTGCCCGTCACATCGCTGACTGGTTTGGTGCCGTGTCGACGGTAGGAGTATCCGCGAGTGCCGACGCCAAAAGAGCTCGAGCTGTCGCGCCAGCTCGTCGATCTGCAGCAGGAGAAGGACCAGCGCGAGCTCAAGCTGCTCTCGCAGATCGGCGACCTTGAGACGCAGATCCAAAAGTCTGCCAGCTAGTTCTTGTCTTTGCGCTTCAGCTTTAGCCCTGGAGATTGATTTTTGGGCGCGTGTGGTGTTTGCTGGTCATCAGGCTGCAGATTCGCGTGCACGACTTGACCACGATGCTGCAGTCGACAAAGCGCGACCAGGTCGAAGTGCAGCAAGCTGCCGTGGAGAAGGAGCGCGCGGCGTGGAAGGCAAAGATGCGCGAGCTCCAGTCCGAGCTGAACCAAGAGAAGAACGACAAGGAGGCGCAGCGCCTTTGGGCGGCGCAATTCATGCTCCCGGGGACTGTCGCGGCGGGTTCTTCACCGACTCCGTCGACAAAATCGTCTCGGTCTTCCTCGCCGTCCACAACATCAACGCAAAGCAGTGCCTTGGGGCTCGATCTGACTGAAGACGTGTTCGCACGCTTTGCACAGAGCGTGGCGTTGCTGCCGGCGTCCCAAGCGCCTCGAGTCGTGCGTGCCGGCGTCCTTCCCTTCCTCGTCCACCTGCTGCACGAGTTTTCGTCGTCCACGCCGACAAATGAGAGCGGGTGCGACATCGTCACCGGCTCCGTGTTGCTCGCGCTCGTGCACCTCGCGATCCACGAACGTCCCCCCAGTCGACCGCGACTGCGTGCCACTGCAAAGCCAGGTTTGATCCATCCGGACTCGAGCGCGGCAGCGCCACCAAGCATCCCGGAGGCGATTGTCAAAGCGGGAGTGACCGATCCGCTGGTAGCCATCCTTGGCGAGTCGCGAAACCCGCGCGTGCTGTCCGAGGCCGCGCGGCTCTGCGCCGCCGTCGGCTTGCACGTCCCCAACAAGCGCGTGCTCGCGGCGAAGAGCGCAGTGCGGCTTGTCGTCCAGCGCCTAATGCCTCCTCTCCCTTGTCCGAAGGAGACGAATGTCGATGTGAGAGGCCAACCCGAGAGCGACGGTGCTCCTGGCTGTAGCAGCAGTGGAGACGTCGCCGACTTGTACCAGCGGCTGCCGCTGCCCAACGACTCGGCGGTCCAGCAGAACATGCTGAGCGCACTGGTCAACTTGTGCAACGGTGCGAGCTTGGAGTGCTTGGCTGGGAGAAAGCCTTGGCTGCTTGCTCAGTCGTTTGTTGTTGCTGTGCAGACTCGGAGATCCTGCGGTCGCTGGTCGTCAATTGCGCGCACTTTGTGCCGATCATCGTCCGGTACGTGCGCGAGGGAGCGACGCTGGGCGTGCAGACCGAGGCGGCCAAGCTGCTGGGCAACCTCGCGGCCCACCACGTCGTGAACCAGAGCGCCATCATGACGGCCGAGGGCGACGCCGCGCTGGCCGCGCGCGTCGGCGCGCCGGCCAACGTCGAGGCGAACGCCGCGCTGGTGCGCGCGAGCGCCGTCGGGCTCGCCAACCTGGCGCACACATCGGTGAACCAGCTGTCGATCGGCTACGGCGACGCGACGACCTTCCTGCTGCAGGCGCTCGTCGACTCGGCGTCCGCGCCGGTCGTCGAGGCCGCGGCCACGGCGCTCGCGTGTCTGTGCCACGCCAACCCGCTCAACAAGGCGCGCGTGGCCGCGCAGAACGGGCTGCAGGTGCTGCTGTACGTCGTCGGCGAGCGCGGCCGCTTCGGCGGCGACCCCGCGGCGCTCGCGGCGGCCTGCGAGTGCGTGGCCGTCGTCGCACGCACGCCGGCCAACCGCGCGCAGGTGCTGGCGCTCGACGGCCACCTGCTGCTCTGCCAGCTCTGCGCGGCGACGCCGGCGACCGCCGCGCTGCTGCTCGAGGCCTCCGCGGCCACCGTATGCGCGCTCATCCCGACGCCGCGCGAGCGCTGCAACGCGCTGGCCGACGGCCGCGAGAGCCGGCTAGAGGCCAAGGCCGTCGGCGCGCTGCCGGCACTCGAGCGCGCGTCCCACCTGCTCCAGGCGGCCGGCAGCGGCGCGCCGCAGTGGCTGGCAGAGGGCGTCCGCGCGCTGCGAGCATACCAGCAGGCGGACGCGGGCGACGCCGCGGCCGTGGACGATGAGCGCGAGTTCTACGAGCGCGGCCACTTCGTCATGGAGTCGGCCACGGCGATCCCGCCCGACGAGCTCTGCCCGGCCTTTTACGAAGCGGACGGCTAAGAGGACCATTTTCATCCAATGATTATGAGCGAAAGTGAATATTTTCATCCAATCCGATGGAACACAACGAGCGCGTGCATTTTGGTAACATATAACTTCAAATTGGGTTCATTGTTGTAAATTATGATTTTGAACTGTAATATTTAGATAATCATACAAACATCAAGTCAATGGAGAACTATCGATGGACCAGAATTACCTTCTCCCCCTACAAGAACACACAGCGTCGGCATTTGGCCCCAACATGGCTGCCAAGGCGGCCGCGCGCGATGATGCGGCGCCTGCGATCGCCGAAGCGGGCGGCGAAGCGAGCGCCGGGGCGGGCGAAGAGGCCGCCGCCGCTGCCGCTTCCGCCTCTTCCAGCGCGGGCGCCAAGCGGGCGCGCACGTCGCTGTCGCTGCACGAGAAGGCGGTGGTCAAGAGCTTCTGCGAGCAAAAGGTGGGCGAGAGCAAGGCGCGCGGCGAGCTGGTGCCGTCGCAGGACCAGCTGCGGCGCGAGATCGCGAGCAAGTTCGGCTGGGCCTGCGGGCGCTCGACGCTGTCCAAGATCGTGTCGATGGACTGGAAGCAGCTGCAGCAGGGGGCGCTGCAGAACCCCAACATGAAGCGCCAGCGCCGGCCGCTCTTCCCCGCGCTGGAGGCCGACCTGGTCAAGTTCATCGCCGCGTTCGTCGACGGCTCGGCCGGAGGGGAACGGGCGCTGGCTGCGGACGCGCAGGGCAGTGGCCAGGCCTCGGTAGACGCGGCGAGCGACCGGCTGCGCGGGGCCAAGGCCGTGCTGACCGAGGCGCTGATCCTGGAGGAGGCGCAGCGGCTCAAGCAGGTGCACGGCATCCGCGACGAGCAGCTCGTGCTCTCGGTCGGGTGGCTCGCGAGGTTCAAGCACCGCCACGGGATCCGCCTGCGCAAGGCCCCGGTCGGGACGCGCGGCGGAGCGGACGCGCGAGCGCGGGACGTCGGCGACGGCAGACTGGTGGCAGCTGCGGCCATGCCAGCGAGCGTCGAGGCTGTCAACTGGAGCGCTGTCGACCCGCTGTTGCTGTCGTCGACGAGCAATGTGCTGGACGCGCTGCGCGTGGTCGACAACGACGCAGTGGTGGCTGCCAAGGGCACGGGTGACGACCATCTAGCTGCTGTGGCGCCGATCGAACGGCATGTGGAGGTCGGTCCGGAGCCCCATCGAAGCGTCGGCGATGTCTCGATGGAACTACTGACGCCCTTCGCGAACCCGTCCGCTCTGTGCGGCTTGTTCGCGTCGTCCGAGCCTTCAGACAGCAACGACTCGCTGTGGCAATCTGTTCTGGACAAGGTGCCGACGGATATCCGCAGCTTGGGGTGTCGTTGTGACAGCAGCGAGCTGCGCGCGCTGTCTCGTGAAGACATGAGTGGCCTGAGCGTCGTTACAGTCGGCGCGAACTGCACGTTGGACGCGTTCATCTGTGCGTCCCTGGTTGGAGACCGCGGTCGCGTTACATGCTTCGAGCCGGTGAAGGCGGCGCATGAGCTTGGGGTTCGACTCGCCGACCAATACGTCCGAGACGCTCTTCACTATCGTCCAACAGCAGAGCCCACTCTGCACATCCACGGCGCTGATAGCGCTGCTTCAATGCTGCAGAGCCTGCGATCGACAGCTGACATCGTGCTGATCAATTGCTCGCTCCAGACCGGCGACATCCATCTGCTGCAGCGATCTCTGACAACGCTGAGCTCGCTGCTGAAGCCAGGCGGCGAGCTCCGGTTCACGGCGGTGTGTTGCTCAAGGCGGCTTTGGCCTGAAGTGTCGTCTGAAAGCTCGCCCTCGCTCGAGCCTTCTCAACGGCAGCTCCTACACTCGCCGTACTACTTGGACGTCTGCCTGCTCTGCCAAAAGTTAGAGCGGCAGTTGGACCTCCGAACTCTCATTTCTCCGTTCTTCCAAGCCTCGGCTGCTCCGTTCGTGGGCGATGCGCAGACCAAGTTCTATCGCTCCACCTTTCGGTTGTTTGCCATCGAGGACTTCGAGCCAACGCCCGAGGACTACGGCCAGATCGCCATCTACTCTGGCTACAGAAGCGGCGAGAGCGATGAGCTGAGCTCATCAGAGAGCGCTTACCGACTGGATGGCGAGCTTTGCTTTGCGAAAGGCGAGCGCGTTGCCGTGGACGGAAATACGGCGCGAGTGCTGCAGACGAGCTGGCTGCACAAGTTCTTCACCGTCGAAGGGGAGGCGAGCCGTCATCGCGGTGGCTTCCAGCGCGCAGGGTGGAGAGCCGCCTTGCATTCGCGCCTGAGCATTCCAAACGAAGACCCAGAGGCTCCTACCGCGGCGGAAGACAGGCTCGTGATGGCAGACATCTAACGCGAGGAGCGACCAACAATGTGAGAGCAAGTGACCACTACTCTCCGTTACTGTCGATGAAGCCACTCGAACTTGAAGGAGTAGTCGGCGCCTGCATTACCACCGCGAGCACCGGCGTCAGGTCGGGGCATCTACGACTCTTTACCTGACGAGACCGACGCACGAAGACGCACCGAAATGATCCAGCGAAACCTGGGTCGTGTAAAAGACCCAGAGCACGAGCGCGGACTGAACGTGAACGCTCTGCCGGTCCAGGACGAACACTAGCTGCCGGAGCGTCGAGAAGCGCAGCGTGCGCTGGGGCGTGCGGTCAAGGACGACGAGCGAGAGCAGCTCGACCAGGCTGTACAGCAGCACGCTGCGGATGGTACGATAGACCTTCGCCGCATCCATGTTGGCGAACTGCGCGTAGTACGCGCGGTTGGGCATCTAATACATGGTGGCGAGGTACATCGCTGCTTGCGACGCCAAACGTGTATACATTATGCTGGGACGGACTGTGCGCGACTGGTGACCGTCACGGTCGCCCATGTGTTCGTCCACTGTCCTGACGCGGAGCGGATTTGGCGGGCAGCCTGCGAGACTTGGCGCGGAACCGGGCTCGAAGCAGGCGCCATCACGGCGACGGCGCTCCTCGGCTGGCGTGTACCGCGACCACCCCTCAATTTTGGGACAAGTGCACAGAATGGCACCAGACGGTGGAGCTGCCACTGCCGGGTGACCCGCTGCCATCCGAGCTGGACAGTGCGGTCCGCCGCGCCCTGAAGGAACAATGGAGGCTGTGTGCCATGATCGCGCTGCGAGCGATATGGAAATGGCGAAACGACCGGGTGCACAACGACCCGGACGTGGGCACAGCGGATTACATCGAGCGCTACCTGCGCAGGTGGCGAGCGGCACGCGAGAACCTAGTTTGGAGCGTGCGGGACTTGGGGCCGCAGACGCTCACCGCTTTGTCAATGGGCTTCTCCGTGCTACCGCGCCACAGCTCACTCCTCCGCGCGCCCCTCCCGACCGCAGCCGCACCGTCCTCTTATTCGACGGCGGTTCGAGAGGCAATCCCAGACCAGGTGGTGCAGGCTCAGCCATTGTGATTAGCGACCTCGAATGGGCGACCCCACGTATCATCTGGATGGCGGCCGAATCGATCCCAGACCCCACGACAACGAACAACATTGCCGAACTACGCGGCCTCCTCAATGCGCTTCGAGAGGCGACAGAGAGACGGCTCCAGGACATCCATGTAGTCGGTGACAGCGCAGTGATCTTGGCGCAGATGCGGGAAGCACGTCCCCCGCGAGCGAAACACCTCCGCTCGCTGTACTGGCAATGCCTGCGGCATGCGGACAGCGCACGGGTCCTCACGTGGACGCATCACCGCAGGGCTTTCAACACACTGGCGGACCTCCTCGCCAACGCAGCAATGGACTCCACTGCGCAGACGGGGCAGGCTCATTTCGTAACTCTCACCCCGAACCAAGAGGCGATGGCGCGGGCGGCCCTGGTTTCGGACTGGGCGACGGGCGGCTTAACGGCTAAGCTTAACACCAGCACGAGCAGCTCCTGTTCTGCTGAGCGGGGAACCGCGTAACAGGCTAACTGCGGACAACCGGGCGGCAGTTAGAGGGTATTTCGGGTCGTGGGCAACACTAATGAACCAAATACACCGTATCTTGATGATGATGACGCCAAACGTGTCATCAGCCCGCAAGTACGCGGCATTCCGACCGACATACGAGAAGGAGCTTACAGAAGACGAGCGGGATCACCACTTCGACGTACTCGAGTACTCGGTCAAGTGCAGTAGCCTGCGGACTTGGTTCGCGTACTGCCTCTCGAGTCGCTCGATCTGCTCAGCGTTGGCTTCTGCTCTCAACTCGAGATTCAACGTGGACCTACGAGATCTGGCAGACCGGTGGCTGCGTTGAAGGCGAACCGAGCGCCGCACTACGTCGGCGTGCGGGGCGATTGGCACAACCCGAGCTGCGAGCAGCAGCTTCGGCTTTGGCTTTGTGGGCCAGATCGCCCGAAGCGAGGACGCCAATGGTGAGGTTTTGAACGAGACGAGTCCGCTGAGACTGCTGCGTGGCGTCGCCACTTCCTCGGTTAGACCGTCGTGCCTGGCAAGATGTCCATTGATCGCTCCATCATGTCGTTCGCTTCCCGTCTTGCCGTGGGAGTGGCCTGGAGAATGACTAGCAGGCGTCTGCGCTTACTCCGAGCCGCTTGACGCAGTCCTGCGATCTGCCCCGAAGTCGTCTCGAGCCTCGCGAGGATCGCGTTTACGCCGCTGATGGACAGCGCCACCTGCGCGGCGTTGGCCGCCATGAGCCCGACCGTCGTCGCCATCGACGGGCTGTACTGGAGACAGTAGCTCACGAACAGCGCGTTGCTCACGTCCGCGTTGAACACGACGATGGGCGGCGCCTTGTCGTTGCGCGGGCTGCATAAGCGGCTGAACAGGTTCCGGAAGGCGACCTTGAGCACGGGAAGCAGCAAGGAGAAGGCGACGCGGCCCGGCCCCCCCCGGCATGCGCGTGAACGCGTGGTAGTAGATCGGGTAGACGAAGATGGCGAACGCTTGGCAAGCAAAGAGCAAGGACGGTCTCGCGATTGCCATCGCCGCCGGCACCTCCGCGAAGCGGCTGCGCCAGATCGCCGAGAAGGCGAGCGTCATGAGCGTCAAGTGCGTCGGCGTGCTCAGCTGGATGGCGAAGGGCAGTGGGAAGCCGATGCGCGTGGCGAGCGAGAAGTTGACGGCCATGATGATACCGGCGATCCCAGCCGCGATGGCGACGCACTGCAGCGTGGACAGCGGCAGCGCTGGCAGCCTCGCGCTCGCCTGCTGCGTCGCGAGGGAGCAGAAGACGAGGAACGTGAGGAACATGCGACCGTAGAAGCTGTGGTTGAGCTCGAGGCCGTCGAACGGAGGGCTGAGCGTGAACATCTCGGGGAGCGTGATGAGGAGCAGGCTGGGCGCCGGCGTAAGCAAGAGGACCGCCAGCATCCGCCACGACCGGACGCCGCGAGGGCCACGCGTGTAGCGATAGAGCGAGCACAGCTTCGAGGCCGAGTATTCGCCGTGCAGCTCCACCTGCGAGGCCTCCCGGCCGCGTCCGAGGGCGGCGAGGTAGCGCCGGAGCAAGCTCATGGGCGAGTGGCAATCGCCAATACCTTCAGCAGCGAGCGACGCGCTATCGCGTCGGGAATGAACCACGCAGGACCTCGCGATGTCGTCGCGGACGATCGCGCGAGTCCGAAATAGCAGCTCAGCCAGACGAGATTGGCGTCGACAGCGCCGGTGTCGAAAGTTAGGAGCGGTCTCCGCACTGGCTACGAGTAGTCGAAGAGGTAGAGCACTTGGTTGCGGCCGGCGAAGGGCAGGAACGCGCTGCGGATGCGTGGGTGCTTGTCCATCAAGTACTGCACGAGCGCCTCGTACGTCTCGACGCGCTCGCCGTCGCGGCCTCGGCGGTCGGGGAACACGCGGCTCATGACGCAACAGGGCACGACCGCGAACGGGCGGCGCAGCTCGAGCGCCGCGTCCACGATCGCCTCGGTTGCCTCGTCCGGGTGCATGCCCACGAGCAGAGAGCACTGGCGCAAGAACGCGCCGTGGTCTCGGACCGCCTGCGCGTCCAGGCAGCTCGGGAGGTGGGGACACACGCCGCGGCCGTGGGTCTTGCGCGACTCATCCACCAGTCGCCGGCTCCGCTTGCTCAGCTTCATGGGACGCTGCAGCAACCGCGAGAGACATCGAGAGAGAGAGAGAGAGAGCGTCAGTAGTTGTCGCCATCTTGCCATGCGATGCAAGAGCTCGCTCGACGTACTGGGTCCATGAGCGTCGTCGGGATCCCGCGCTGGTTCCACAGCTCGATGGGGATGTCGCCCTTGCCGCCAGCCACGTCCAGGACGCCTCGGCCCGTCCGCAGCGCGTCCTCGCCGAGCGCCTCGACCAACCAGTCGCACAAGATGCGCGCGCGGTGCGCCTTGCCCGCCTTGGCGTGTGGGTCGCCCTCGTCGTCGCCCGCGATCTGGCTGGCGGTCGCACGTTGCGCGGCCCGCGCGTCCAGCCACCGGCGGCGGTTCGCCGCAAAGTCCGCGCGGTCTCCGTGCCAAAAGTGGCACTGCGCACCGCGCCGGCAGTTGGCGCCGCCCGCGCTCGAGAAGTAGTACTTGCACGCGTTCCACCCGTCGATCGTGACGAAGTTGGTGTACTTGGGAGCCGCCGGCGCGGCGCTGTCGGTGGCTGCGGCCGCGCGGGAGGATGGTGCGAGCACCAGCGAGCCTAAAGCCGCCGCGAGTCCCTCTGGTTGCTCTGCACTGCCGCCTTCCGTAGGCTTTGCAAGCGTCGACACGTCTACAAATGCGGCGGTGTGGCTGTCCGCCCAGCGCTCGTCCACGGCGATCGACTGGAGCAGCAGCAGGAAATGCGCCGGCGCGTCGCCGTCACCCACGTCCTTCTGCTGTTGATGCTTGAGCTGCAGCAGGCCACGCGCCGTGACTACGTCCCCAAGCTTGACGTCCCAGTTCATGTCGCGGATGGCGGCCACGTCCAGCACGCCCTCCTGCGACCGGATCATGACCTCCAGCAGCGCTGCAACGTCTAGGGGGTTAGCGGCGCGCGCGCTACACTGCAGCGCCAATATAAACTACTAGCGCCGCACCTCCGTCGTCCAGCCGGATGTCGCCGAAGACGAGCGCCTTGCTGCAGCCAGCCAGACACACAACAAGGTCAGCAGTCATCGCGAGCGCCGCCACGCCCAGAGAAGCCGCGTACGACAGCTTGCGGCGACGCACGAAGCGCCCGCGCACCGCGACCGCCACGGCGCCGGCCGCGCCGGGAGCAAGGTGCAGCTGCGCGAGCTGCTCGAGCCGCGCCATGCGGCGGATCGCGTCGCCGCGCTCGTCAACTGCGTCGCCCATGACTGGTCCTCGCTGTCGCCGTTGTGGATGTGAAGCCATGTTCCACATACTGATTATTTATGGAAATAGACTAAAGTGATCCCCGTGTGATTTTGCTTCCAGATTCTATACGTGCTTACTAAACTAGGTACGGAATCATGCAACTCAAAGGACCGTAAACAGATAAGTTCCATTTCTTGTGGAAAGAGTCACCACGAAATGTCGGGACGAGCGGGGCTGTGGCGATGCCGCACTGCTTTGCTCTGTATGAAGACAACCGGTGACTGGTGACGACGCTGCCGGTGTTGTGACTACCGACGCTACAGGGGACGTGCGAGGCGATTGTGAGCCTCAATTGATTGATTGACTCACAGCTCGGGATCCGACGTGCTGACGGAGCCGCACGATGCGCTCTCTCGACCCCTGAAGGTACGGATCGGGATATGCATGTACATTCCGGCGCCGACGATGGACGGCAAGCTCCTCAGCTCGCTAACAATCGACATGGTCGCTGACTCGGCCTCCTGGAGTCTGTGGCATCGGAACCATTTGCTGCCGTGCTCGATGCGACTACGGATGCGACCGCCACGATCGGAGGCGCGCCATGTCCATGGACCACCAGTTGCGGCATCAACCGAGCTCATTATCGGACGACTCGGCCTCGCACTCGGTCGGGGCGTCGTAGCGCGGCTTGTAGACAGCAGAGATTTGGAGCGGATAGGTAGTGTAGGGCAACAGGTGTATGAGACGGTGGACAGCAGCAAGAAACACTTTCGATATGCTTGTTGAAGGCAGACGTTGGCCCCCTCGACGAGCTTTACACCGAAGCCGATTGATCACCGCCTCGTTTGTATCGGGGCAAAGCAGCCTTGACTTGTGATACCATTGCCGCCAACTGGAACAAAGCGGACCCGGGCTTGGCAGCCGATCTTATGGCCCTCGCATGGACCCAACTACAGACAGTGGAAGGCGTCTCCTCGTACCAGTCTGGCATTTTCTACAGATTCAAGCGGAGGCGTTTGAGACTATGGCGAGGACAGGAGTTGCGACACCATTGCGAGCTTGAGCAGTGTGTAAACGCAACTGATGATTGGGTTCACCATACAACCTGGTCATGCCCGGCCGCCCAGCGCTTATGGGCTGTTTTTCTGGTCCAATGGCGCAAAACAAGTAGCTCCAGCGGGGATGTAACTCGTTCGGAGGTTTTTCGTTTACAGCTGGCCCAGATTCCGACGGATTTGGCAGAGGTGATATCGCAAGAACACCCGCGCAAACTCAACGCTTACACGAGCGCCGCGGACGTGTGGGATTGTGCATACGATATTGCCAACGAAATGTGGAGGGCAGGCTGTATGCACGTCCTTGCATCCATATGGAGATGGACTGTTGACAGATATTTCATGATCGACCAGCTAAAGCATGACCTCGAGGATGCTATGGCGACGCTGAATCAAGGGTTGTTGAACCTATATACACGACTGCGGCTGCGTCATTACCCACTTACTGCCGCAACGGTTTACCATATCCAAGCGGCAACCCTGACTGCTCGGTGGCTGACCATGCGCTCTGAAAGTGAACTTGTGCACTCGAGAGCGGCGCACACTGTTATGGTTGTTTTTTTACGGGGGCTCAAGAGGCAATCCTGGACCAGGGGGGGAGTGGCAGTGTGCTTGTTGGGGGCGCGCAGGAGCCAGAACCTTTTCGAATAGAGTGGGTTTCAAGCATATCCCTGGCAGCCAAGACGACTACAAACAACGTGGCGGAATTCATAGGACTGTTTCACATCCTGACACACGCCGTCAACAACAACATCAAAGGCATTCACATCGTAGGAGACAGTGCAATGATTCTAGCGATGATGAGAGCAAGGCGACCACCAAAATCGCGCAACTAGAAGCACTGGTACAGAGTCACACGGGGCCTTGCGGACTCTTGCGAAGTGGCCAGTACCGTACCTACAACAAGATGGCAGACGCGCTAGCGAACATGGCGATGGACACACTACAGAGCAAACAAGACTCAGCCACGGCGGGGGGATAGAGGTGGCAAGATATCCGGGATTACAGGAGCTATTGAATGGGGACTTTTGTCATTGGATCGATGGCCATGACCAACGACAACGTCCCCAATGATGGAAACAACAGACAGGCACGGCTGCTTCGCAGCCGTGGCGGCACGCCTTCGGCGCTCCCAGCCTCTTTCGAAGCAACTCGCTCAGGCCCGAGGAAGAGTGAGAATGGGTATTTGATGTTCTCTAGCGAGCTAGTTGTAACGCAATACACTTCACCTTATTATTATTATTATCACCGCCTCGTTTGCTCCGCTAGAGCTGAGCTCGGGCCATTCGTCAGCCATATCCAGCGCTGAACTGGGTCATCGATAACCTGGACGCGTTCAAAGGGAGGTCATGCCCCCAGTCATGCACGCCACCAACGCCGTCACCAACGCCGTCGCCAACGCCGCCACGCTCTCCACCACCAAAGCGCCGCGAGCCTCGGAGTCAGCACCGCCAACGCCTGAAGTGCCATCACTCTTCGCCTGAACGTCCCGCGGAGACTGAGGGCTGCCAGTGCTCTGACGGCATCTGCCGACACGACAGACGCCCCGGTTCTCGCCAAGGTCGCCAGCGCCGTGACCGCCAGCTCCTACCGGACAGCAGTGCCTTCGCGGACGAGCGCCACCAGTACACTAGTTCCGTCCGCTTCGACAACCGCCACCTGGTTCTCCGGTTCCTGCATTAGCAGCGTCAGGATCTCGGTCGCCATTTCCTTCGGGTTCGGCGCGCCATCGCGAGCCAGGACCACTAGTGGACCGACTCCGCCCGCCTCCACGATGAGCGCCTGGTTCTGGATGTTGCTCGCCGCGAGATGCATCAAAGCCCGCGCCGCTTGCTCCTTCTGGACGGCTAAACCGCCGCGCAACAGCTCCACAAGCGCGCTAATGCCGCCTGAAGCCGTGATCTTGGCTTGGATGAGCGGGTTCTCGGCCGCAAGTGTCCCCAGCGCACCTGCCGCCATGCGCTTTTTGAAATCGTTTTCGCCACGCGCGAGCTCCACCAGCAGCTCGATGCCGCCTGCTGCCGTAATATCCGCTCTGTTCTTCGAACTGAACATGGAGATCTGCCACAGCGTGCACGCGGCCGAGGTCTGCTCCCAGTCCGAGCCGTCGCGGAGCATCTTGACTAGCAGGCCAACAGCTTCTGCATCCTCGATCATGACCGAGTTTCTCGCATCCAGAGATACATTTCCTAGCGCGGTGGTAGCCACCTGTCGCTCGTCATCGACACCCGAACGGACCAGCTCAACCAGCGCAGCAATGCCACCCGCGGCCGCGATCTGCTGCTTCCCCTCTGCTGTCTCGGCGAGCATCGCTAACGTGCCGACCGCCTTCTCCTTCTGCATGTTGACGCCGCTTCGAACTAGAGTCACCAGCGGGTCCACGCCTCCCGCTGCTATGATCGCCGACTGGTTCTTGCTGTTGTTTGTCGACAGGCTCCACAGTATCCCTGCCGCATGCTCCTTCTGTCCGTTGGAGCCGTCCCGAGCCATGTTCACTAGGACGTCGACACCACCAGCCGCCACGACTGCCATGCGATTGCCCTCACTGCCTTCCGTTAAGGTCTTGAGTGCACCTGCCGCTCGCTCCCTCAGGATCTCCGTCCCGGTGCGCATTAGCTCCAGCAACGGAGGGATAGCCCCTGCGGCCGCTGCCTTCGCCTTTTGGTTCTCGCTGCCGCTACGCACCATCTCCACCAGCTCGTCGAGGAGAGAGCTCGACGCCGTGATCAACGTCTTGTTGGCAGGATTCGTTGCCAAGTTGGCCAACGCGCCAACAGCTATCTCCTCCTAGGCGTCCGTACCGCTGGACACGAGCTCCACCAGCGGCTCGACCGCACCAACGGCAGCAATGGCCACTTGGTTGTCTGCGACACGCGCCATGTTGGCCAGCGCACCGGCCGCTTTCTCTCGTTGACTGTCTGAGCCCGTGCGCAGCAGCGCCACCAGCAGCGGAATGGCACCGCCCGCCGCGATCTGCGATGTGTTTAGTGGATGCTCCCATGTCAAAGTCGTCAGCGCCCCTGCAGCCCACTCCTTCTCCGCGTCGCCTCCGTCCAAGAGGATGTTAATCACCGCATCGATCTCGCGCTTGTCGGACGGCACATCGCGGCTAACGTGCACCGCGCGCAAGTGGTTGGCAGTGAGGGACGCTAGTCTCTTGTTCTGGCTGTTTGCCAGTGCTAACAGGCTCAGCAGCGCGCCGCCACGAGACCCCACGCGGTTTTGGAACGCTTTGATCGGTATCTTGCCCTCGATGGACGGCCACAGCTGCGGCATCGCCAGCTTCTCGACCAGCGCAGAAAGGTGCACGACAACGGCGTCAATTGTGACACGCTCCGATGGGTTCCGGCTGCGCATGCGCTGGATCAGGCGCTACTCTGAATCTTCGAACCCTGGAGGACGCATGAGCTGATCCCCGCGCTTCACGAGGACCTTCACCATGCTGTCGTCCAGGTCTCCCCACGGGACCGCGCCTGTGAGAACCTCCACAATCACCATCGCGAACGAGTAGACGTCCGACGCGAACGTCGCAGACTCACCAAAGAGTCACTCGGGTGCCTTCCACCTGTACGCGCCGATCGCTCCACCAGTGCCCGCGTCCTTGATCTCCCTCGTCGACATACTCAAGCCAAAGTCAGCCAGCTTCGCCACGTTATCGGCACCAACGAGGATGTTGTTCGCTTTGAGGTCGCCATGGATTATGCCGCTGTCGTGGAGGTACTGAAGTCCGAGTGCCGCGTGTAGCAGGCTGTACCACGTCCGGCACGCGCTGCGTCCTTCTCGTCGGAGGTACGCAGCCAAGTCGCTGCCTCGTGCATGCTCGCAGACGAAGAATGGATCGCCAACATGGCAAGCTCCGTACAGCTTGACCACGTTGATATGGTTGAGTCGGAACCAGACGTCAGCTTCCCGCCGGAACTGACTGCGAACTACCTTTTGGTTTCCTGCGTTGATAAACGCTCGCTTGACGACAACTGGCGTGTCGAACCAATTCCCAAAGACGACGGCGCCAAAGGATCCGCTGCCGAGTATCTCCCCATCTACCTTGATGTCGACCTCCGATCGAGGGAGGAACCACGGAGGCAGCTTGAATCGAAGCAGCTTGTTTGATGGTCTTGAGGCTCCGAACTGTTGGCTGATCTCGAACGCAACGAGAGTTTCGGCTTCGGGTTGAATATCCACATCGTACTCAGAGACGTCATGTTCGGCAATTGCCGCCCATAGTTGTGCTAATTCGTCGCGTGAGATCGATTGGCAGGCATTCCAATGCGATTCCCAGCGCGATTTCCAGTCGTGCACGTGGGAACCAATCCGGACCAAACCCCTTCGTGGAGGACGTCTACACTAGGCTGGAGGATTTCTACGCCCAGTTGCAGCGCCCCAAGACCCACTATCTCATGACCACGGGGGAGTTCAAGGCAGCGGTCGTGGGCTTCGTCTCTGTACTGGTTCGCCTCGATCGGCTTGTGAAGCGAAAGACGCAGCGCGACGCGACCCACTCGGCTGTGTTCTCGAGCTTCGACTCGCTCGCGTACAGTGAATCAAGAGCAACTATAGCTTCCAACGTGGCTCATCGGGACCCAGGGGCTGTGCTTGCATTGCACACGGACATCGATCACCTGATGATCCAACACGAATTGGACACCTCGAGCAACATTGAGCTAGGACGACTTCGACCGACGCGTTGTGCGGCGCGGGTAGTCGAAGACGGCCGATATCGAGCCCTCCGTCGTTGGTTGCGCTCAAGGCTAGATCCAGCATGAGGGAGTATGGATCTGGCGCAAGCCCGGCAACCGCTTTGATAGCACTCAGTACCTGCACCAGTGCGGCTGGGGATGCGGCGCGGACCTCGCTGATGCGTTGAAGGACAACCCACTCGTCTTCCGTCACGAAATGCGGCCGCGTCGTTGGTATGTCCACTCCTCTAGCCTTCTCCCGCCCAGCCGATGGCGTCAAGGCACTCAGCAGGTCGAGAATCAGCCCACCAAGTGCGAGGACGTCGGAAGAGAAGCCTTGTCCACCATGAGAGGACCCGATTTCCATTTCCGTGAGCCCGACACCGAGCAGCACGTCCTTGTCTTGGAACTGTGCGCAAAAGACCGAGTTCGCGTCCAACCGGTCGCATGCGAGCCCTCGCTCGTGAAGGTACTGCAGCCCCAGCGCGAACTCGTAGAGCCGGCGCCATAGCTCGACCCTGTCCCCCGCCTGGGCCTTCCTCTCGGCCATGTTCGCGACACACCCGCGCAGCGTCCGCAGCTTCTCGTCGGCGATGAACAGCCGGCCGCCGACGTGGCACGCCCGAGAAACTTGGCCACGTGCGGGTGGTTGAGCTTGGACCAGACATTGGCCTGCCTGACGAGCCGAGCCGCGTCCGCGTGTCCGACCTCGAGCAGGTCGTTCCCCCAGCGCGAGAGCCCAAAGGTGGCGCCGAACTCGAACGGTGACGCGAACCACGTCGGCAGCGTCAGGACCATCGCGTTGGCTCGCTCGGCCACGAGTTGGAACGCCTCGAGCGTCGCCTGGGTCTCCCTCGGCGTCAAGACGTCTCCGTACTTGTCCGCCGCGAACTTGAGCAGCGTCAGCGCCTCCTCCTGCTGCTCATCCGTGTCGATGATCCCCAAGAGGACGACCGGGGACCCGCGCGTCCGCCAGCAGCCGCTCGAACGCAGCCACGCGGTTGTCCCGCTCCTCGGCCAGCGCCAGCCGCCACTCGCTCGACGCCGGTGGCTCGTCCATCCCGTAGGCGGCGGCCGCGGCGTCCACGACCGCGTTGAGCCGCTTCACCTGGCGCACGGCGCATCCGGTCAGCGCAAGCCGCCGCAGCGGCGCCGGCTCGTCCTCGAACGCGCGCAGTGCTCTCGGCGGCCAGCAGCAGCCCCACGAGCGGGTGATCCAGCCGCTCGTCCGCCTCGCCCAGGCCCTCGGCGAACCGACGCAGACGGCGGAAGCGCGCGGCCGCGTGCTCGCCCAGCGGGTCCACCCGGCCCCAGCGCGCCGCGTCCCTATGGGGCTCGAGTGCGCACCGGTCGGCCGCCATGGCTGCGCTCGCAGAGCCGACGGGTCCGGTCCTGACTCCGGACGGCCGAAGAGCTCCTCATCCGTGTCGACGCATCCCCGGTTTCTGTCGAAATGCATTCGCGCAATTCGAAGTAAACGGAGGACTGTGATTGGTCAATCGCGGCCTTTATGAACCCAGTTCTCTAAAATTTAGAGTATGAGACCTAAAATGAAGCGTCAAATAATAGCTTGCGCCTTTGCAACGCCTGAAGCTCCATGCAGGGACGAACAGCCCAGCTCCTCCGACGTGCAGTTCTTGGACTTGGACGGCGTTGTGGTGTAGCGTTCTGCGCAAGATGTTGGAGAGTGTGGAGTATAATAGCATCGCGCGGTGCAACTGCGCCGATCTCGTCAGGGACGCCTCTGCGCATCGACGCTCCGGCCTCGGTCCGCGTCCTCACGCCATGATGAACCGTCGAGAAAGCCTAAGAACCAGACACCCTTGCTAACATTATCGTTTAGGTCAGAGTCTGACCGTCAGACTCTTCATGGGTCAGTCGACATTTGGAAGTCACCATGGTGTATCCGTCGGTCGCGGAACATGTCCCCATCGGCTTGTTGGCGTGGGAGGTCGACGAGGACGCCAACCTGGAGGAGTGCAGGCTGCTGAGCGGGCAGTTCGCGGAGCTGCTGCAGGTGGCGCTCGGGCTCATCGCGCTCTCGGTGCTCATCGTCAAGCGGCTGTGCGAGACGCCGCGCCGGCCGCTCGCCGTCTGGGCCTTCGATGCGTCCAAGCAGATGATCGGCGCCGGCTTCGCGTACGTGGCCAACCTGCTCATCGCCACCCTGCTCTACTCGTACGAGGACGCGCACGCGGACAGCGACGAGGCCGTCGACCAGGTGGGCGGCTCGTTCTCTGGCTGGCTGGCGATCCATTGGCACGCGCTAACGCTCTCTCCGTGATGGCGTCTCGACCAGTGCGCGTT
>JAADXX010000224.1:0-36373 GCA_023338025.1 Phytopythium oedochilum | reverse complement strand
CCGTCCCCACTGTCATCCCCTCCGTCCCCCAGCTCGTCCAGCGGCAGCTGCTCGCACACTGCGTTGAGCAGCTTGCGCACGAGCGCGTCCAGCAGCGCCACGGCGCCGTAGGCGAGCGAGAAGGCCGGGTGCGCGCTCTTGAGCACGGCCGCAAAGTCCTCGTCCGCGAACGGCGCGTCCGCTCGGCGCGTCCACTCTTGTCTGGCTCGCAGGTGCCTCGCGGCCAGCTCGTCCTCACCCTCGTCCCCAACCTCGTCCCCAGCCTTCCCGTCCTCCGTTCGCAGCCGGCGTCGCAGATGCGTCGCCTCGCCGGTCGCGATCCGCCGCCGCGCGTACAGCTCCCGGGACGTGGCGTCGTCCAGGAAGAAGCCGAGCGCCAGCTCCGCGCCCGGGACGCGCCGAAGCAGCGCCGACAGCGCCGCGTGGCCGCGCAGCGCCAGCTGCAGGTGCGAGGCGCCCAGCGAGGGCGGCCCCGTGGCCTGGACCAGCGGCAGCGCCGCCGCGAACAGCGCCTCGCACAGCGCCTCGACCGCGGCCGTGCAGTACACGGCGGCCTCGGCCTGAGTGTATCCCGCGGTTAGCTTTCTCGTCCGCAACGTGGGGACGGGGCCCGCAATGTGGGGAGGGGACCCGCAACACAACAGTGGGGACGCGTAAATTACCTGGACGGCCACGCCGAGGCCTCGAGCGAGCGCCTCCCGGAGCGGCTCAAAGTCCAGCGCGAGCCGCCGGCGGAGTGCGCGGCGGCCGCGCTCGTACGCGGCGGCGTCCGCGCGCATGGAGGTGGTTGGCGGCCAAGT
This sequence comes from Phytopythium oedochilum, assembly GCA_023338025.1. Classification (NCBI taxonomy): domain Eukaryota; phylum Oomycota; class Peronosporomycetes; order Pythiales; family Pythiaceae; genus Phytopythium; species Phytopythium oedochilum. The sequence continues at coordinate 35,573 of JAADXX010000224.1, read as the reverse complement.
TGAAGTGGGCGGCGTCACATACCATCACCGGGGTCTCTAAAATATACTCGCGTTGTGATTGGTCCCTCAAATTAGAATTCGAGATTTGATTGGGCCCTCCATTGTCGGCTTGCTTCTATCCGATACACTTGGTCGTCTGATGCGATCGCCTGGAGGAACCAGAGCCCGCCAAGAACGCTGGTGTTGATGTCCTCTCTGTGAGGTTGTTGATGGCTCGGGGGTACACGAACTACAAAGTGTCGATCCGGTAAATCCGGATGAGGAGGGCTGCCTGTAAAATTACCGTAATATAAATAGAATTCGTTCAGTGAATAATGGGTTCGGGGTTTAGGTCTCCCACTGTGACACGAAAATGACTGTTACGTCCGGATCAATCCGCCCCGTTTCAACTTGACAACAGGTTGTGATTTATTTTCAATAAAAACTAAACTCAAACCTGAGTCGCGACATATCATGAGACGCTTCTGTCAGTCCATATCCGATCGAATCTCCCCAGGTGGCTGTGCTATTTCCAGTGCCACGAACCACTCGGCCCCACTATACCTCACATCTACAGGACGATACACTGTACAGTGTACCCGGCCTTCAAGCTGCTTCTACGTCCTGGAGCATCTGATGCGGCTCCCATCAACGGCTCCGCTCACTTCCCGACTCGTCCCCAAGCCACTCGCCATGCTCCCGCTGCTGCGCCAGTCCGCCCGCCCGCTCACCGCGTCCGCCGCGCCCGCCGCCCGCGCGCTGCTGTCCCCTCGGCGCTGGTTCTCGGCCGAGGCGCCCGTGCCGACCGCGTCCTCAGCCTCCGCAGCCTCCGCAGCCTCCGCTCCGGCATTCGCTGCGGCCATCCCGGCGGCGCCGGCCCAGCGGTGCGCGCCGGCGCTGGTCGTGTTCGACAAGGACGGCACGCTGATCGACTTCACGCTCATGTGGGGCGGCTGGGTCGAGTCGCAGGCGTGGAAGGTCGAGATGACGACGGGCCTGCCCGTGCGCGAGAAGCTGTTCGACGCCATGGGCTACGACTGGATCCGGCGGTCCATCCGCTCCAAGGGCGCGCTGTGCTGCACGCCCATGGGCGAGCTGTACAAGCTCGCGGTCAAGGTGCTCGTGGCCGAGGGCATGGCGGCCGAGCGCGCCGACGAGGTCGTGCGCCAGTGCTGGAGCATGCCCGACCCGGTGCTCACGAGCCGCCCGCTGGCCGACATCGGCGCGCTCTTCCGCTCCATCCAGCGCATGGGCATGAAGATCGCCGTGTGCACGACGGACGACCGGCAGCCGACCGTCGACACGCTGCGCCACCTGCAGGTCGAGCACCTCGTGGACGCGATTGCCTGTGGGGACGACGGGCTGCCGGCCAAGCCCGCGGGCGAGCAGATCTGGACGCTGTGCCAGCAGCTCGGCGTCGCGCCGCACAACACCATCATGGTCGGCGACACGTCCACCGACATGCGCCTGGGCCGCAACGCCGGCTGCGGACTCTCGATCGGCGTGCTCGGCGGCGCCTCCTCGCTCGAGGACCTGGCCGAGGACGCCGACGTGCTCGTGCCCTCGCTCGGCCGCATCGTCAAGGTGCTCTTCCAGTACGGGCAGCAGGCCGCGCGCCATGGCGACGCCTAGACGCGGCCGACCTCCTCCTTTTTCTGTTGCTAGCCAGCCAGCAAGTCAATACATATAGAGAGTCAGCAGCACCACCACCACCACCAACCTGCATGCCCGTACGCTTGATACCTTGCGCGGATGCGTCACGACAGCCGCACGAGCAGCACGGCGGCGTTGTCCAGGCCGCCGCGCACGTAGCTTTGCGTCACGAGGTCGGCCGCCAGCTCGTCGAGCGAGAGCTCTCGCGCGCGGGCCTTGTCGAACAGAAAGCGCGCCACTTGGTCCGAGCTCATGCTCTCCCAGAGCCCGTCGCTCGCCAGCACGAGCAGCACCTCGTCGCTCGAGCCCGACGGCAGCTCCAGGTGGAAGACGGACGGCTCGGCCGTCACGAAGCGCCGCAGGTGGCGGTCTCCGATGCTGCGGGAGACCGCGAGCTGGCCCACGACGCGCCAGAGCCCCTGGAACCGCACGAACCCGCCGCTCGACTCGATCCGCGCGCGCTCGCTCGGCTCGTTCGGCCAGTGGTCCATCGACAGCGCGGTGATCGAGTAGTTGTCGTGGCCGGGCGGCGGTGGCGTCCATGCGATGGCGCGCGAGTCGCCCACGTTGGCCGTCACGAGCCGTCTCGCGGACGGGAACAGCACCGCGACCGTCAACGTGCAGCCAGAGAAGAGCGCGTCGTCGTCCTCGTCGTCTTCGTCGCGGTCCTCGGCTGCAGAATGCGCCAAGAACCGCTCTTGCAGCTCCAGAAACGTCTGGCGCATCGCCAGCTTCTCGGCGCGATCGCGATCACTTCGATCAACGGGCTTGGCGTGGCCGCCACTCTCGGGTGCAGCACTGTCCGAGCCCTCTGTTGCCACTCGAGCTGCGGCCGGAATGGCGTTAAAATGCCGCGTCAGCGCCTCGACCAGGTGCTCGAGCACAAACGAGGCCGCTCCAGACCCCAAGTGACCGTCGCTCACCGCGAACACGACGGCGTCACTCGGTTTGTTCCCGGACGATGCTCCTTCGAGGCTTGGCGCACGCTGGACTAGCATGAAGTCCTCCATGTACTTCTTCCGACCCTGGAACAGAGCCATGCCCACATCCAACGAGGCTCCCGTCGGCGGCGTTGACTCGTCGCCTACTACGCTTGAGTCGATGAACGCACGGGTGGCGCTCGCTCTGGTCTCGCGACGCACCGCATCGAGGACGTATCGAGCGTCAAAGGCGCAGAAGCGGGAGTCGTCGGCCCCAAAGTGCCGCCGCGCGTGCATGTGCTGCTCGCAGGATGCGACCGTGGCAAACGAGCGACGGCAGTGCGGACATGCGTACCCATGCCCGGTCTCGTCACTGTCGCCCGGCAGTGGAACGCGCTCGCGAACGATGAATGCGAGCGCGTTCTCCCGCGTGAGTTGGGCTCGCAGGTACTGCTCGTGCACTCGCAGCTCCTTCTCGGTCGCGAACTTCCGGCCGGTGCGACCGCAGACGTAGGGGCCGTGAAAGAAGGCGTGCTTGAGCGCGTCCCGAGCCGACATGCGGTCCCGCGGAGACCACTGGAGCAGCTTCCACATGAGGTCGAGCGCGAACGGCAGCTCGAGGCCCTTGTGAAGCGGGTCGCGAGCCACCACCGTGTCGTTGAACTTTCCAAAGTGGCAGCTCTCGCTCACCAGCGCGTACTTGTCCCACAGCGAGCGTAGCTGGTGCGGCGGCGGCTGGAAGATGCAAAACTCCTGCGTGAGCACGTGCAGCAGGTACGCCTTTGACCGGCGAGCATCGTCGTCGTCCTCGCCGCTAGCGGTGGCTGAGCCGCTCCGGTGTCGCGCGCTGCCTCCTCCGGAGCGTCTCCAGCGTCCACGTCGCTGAAGCTCGGCGTCCACCTTGGCCTGCGCGCGTGACGAGATGAGAAACACCTGCGGCGCGCCGAGCACCATCTCCAAGAAGACAACCCCGACGGACCACATGTCGTAGGCCAGGGGGTACTCGTAGTCGTACGGCCGGCCGTCGTTGCTGAACAGCACCTCTGGCGGCTGGTACTCGCGCGTCTCCTCCGCCTGGGCCGGCCCCGTTTCAGGCGGATACAGGTGTCGCGCGGTGTACTCGTCCACGGCCGAGCCAAAGTCCGCGATCTTGACCAGCGGAGCAGACGTGTTGGCCCCGGCAGTCGGGAGGGCCAGCAGGATGTTGGACGGCTTGATGTCGCGGTGCGTGATTCCGCGCGCATGCAGCGCCGCGACGCCTTCGAGCAGCTGCAGCATGATCTCGCGCAGAACCAGCTCGCCCTTGACGTCAGCGCGCATCTTTTCCCACAAGCGCGAGCGCTGGAGAATCACGCCGCTGGCTCGGGCGTTGGCGTCGGTCGATGCCGCTCTCGTCTGGGTCTCCTGCTTCTCGTACAGGTAGTGGCGCAGCGACATGCCTTCGTCGTAGAACACGAGCCACAGCTCGGGTGTCCGCGCGTCGGGGCGGCCTCGCTTGCTGTCTTCCTGGTCAGCGTCGTCGCTCTCATGGTGCTCGCGCTCGCGGCTTGGCTCGCCGTGGCGGAGACCGACCGCGGTCGTCTCCAGACGGGAGCGAGGCGCCGTCGGCGACGCCAGCGGCGGGCGGAAGAAGTACTCGACGAAGCGCGCGACGTGGGGCTCGCCGTCGAGCAGCGAGCCGAAGTGCGCCTCGCGCAGCCCCATCTGCACCATGTCGTCCCCGAGCTCGAGGAACAGGCGCTTGAGCACGAACCGCGCGGGTGACTCGGCGCGCGTGGCCATCCAGACTTCCCCGTGCGACCCGGCGTCGAACCGGTCCTTCAGCCGGTAGTGTGCGTTCACGTACATGCGCTCGAGGTCCTCCACCCGGTACTGGCAGGCAGGGGAACAGTGTGAAAGACTGGAGTAGCAGCACTAGCACCGACGGAAGCCGCGCGTACCTGGTACTCAAGCACGGGGCCGTCCAGCACGCCGGCGCTGCGGTGTTCCTCCGTATTAGCTGCGATGGATGGCGCTGCCGAGGCGCCTGGACTCGCCGCGCGGCCGTCGCGGACAGGAATCAACGGACAGACGTCCGAGCACGGGGCCCCGCCGTCCTTTCCGTCCTCGCCAAGCCCCTGGAAGCGGAACGCGGGCACGACGGCGTCCCTGGGCCGCTGGAAGGCCGGGTCCGTCCACGGGTTCCACGGGTCGAGGGCGTCCGCCACCTCGAGGACGGCGGGAGGGCGCGGCAGCGTGCACACGCCGAGCAGCGCCGCGCGCTCCACGAGCTCGTAGCCCTGGACCTGGGCGCCTGGCGCCAGCGCGTCGCTCACGGCCTCGCAGGCGTCCACAGCCGCGCCGCGCCGGCGCACGCGCGCCACCTGGCTGAACCACGAGCGGTCCGGCAGCAGCAGCGGCGCCGGCGCGTCCTCCGCGGCCGCAGCGACGCCATGGAGCGCGAGGACGGCGGCGATCCGGAGGGCGGCGGCCATGGCGCGCTGCCCTTTCTCGGCCGGAAGGAAACTCGCCCTTTTGGCGGCGGACACGGCCGTCACGTCCGCGTTCGAGTGTCTCGTGATCGGTCAACTATGTATCCATACAAGTGCAACGAGACGCTTTGATACGGACGGATCACTTCAACGCGGTCAAGTCTCGCGAGGAATCGTTCGTCCGTTTATTTCGATTCTTCCCGGACGCTCTACACTCGGCCGCGGGCTGCCGCCGCCTCTTGCTCCGGCCCGCCCGCGACGCCTGCCCTTCCTCCCATCTGCTCCGCCTTGGCCTGCGTGGCGCGCGTGGCGACCGACCGGGGCGGCAAGGAGGAGGGGGTGCGCGCGATCTATGATTGATTCGAATGGGAAAATGAGAATGGGAAAAGAAAGCTGGGACGACGACAACTCGGCGCCAGCTCCACGCGCGGCCCCCTCCCCGCCCGCGGCGCTCTCTACACACGCCCTCACGACGACTGCGGCGCGTCGTCGTCGTCGCCCGCGTCGCCGTCCTCCTCGTCCGACAGCACCACCTCGAGCGCCTCGCCGCCGGAGGACTGCCGGCCGCCGGCAACCATCTCCTTGCCGCCCGCGCTCGTCGGCGACGCCACGCTCGCGCCCGACGCCAGCGCGCTCGCCAGGTCCGCCTCGGGCTCCGACTCGTCCATCGCGGGGCTGAAATCTAACACTCCCTTGCTGTCGAACACGCCCGTGCCCGTGCCGAAGGACGACGTGCCGGACGCGGACGACGCGAGCAAGTCGTCGCTGTCGTAGCCCATGTTGTAGTACACCGTGTACGTCTCGAGCGCCTTCTGCTGTATCAGCGGGTTCCAGTGCTCCTTGGACGCGCGCACGAGGAACGGCTTGATGAGGTCGAACATGCCCTGGGCCAGCTTCTCGTACTCGTTCATGATCCGCAGGCACGCAGGGGACCCCCAGCACGAGATGGCGCGCTCCGCCACCTGGAACTGGTCGCTCACCATGCCCTTGCCCAGTCGCCGCGCGAGCTTGAGCGAGATCGCGTCAAAGTCGGCCTCGGCCAGGACGTGCTCCAGCAGCTCCTCGAACTCCACGATAAATATCACTTCCTTGAACGAGTTGCCGACGGGCCAGTACTTGAGCAGGCCGCGCACGATGGGCGTGAACAGCGAGTGGTCCTTCGACACGTACTGGATCATGCAGTACGCGAGCTGCTGGTGATACGAGATGAACGCCGGGGTCGAGTGCAGCGGGATCAGCGCCTTCTCGAGCAGCACCACGTGCTCCTGCTTGATGGGGCAGGCGAAGCCGTTGACGATGCTGCCGAGGATCTCCAGCAGCTCGGCCACTCCGTAGTGATTCGACGTCTCATAAATATACTCGTAAAACGCGTGCGCAATCTCCTTCCGGATGGCCGAGCGCCGCTGGGTCAGCTTGTAGTACAGCCGATGCAGCACGCCCTTGAGCACCTGGCGCTCCTTGAACGACGGCGTCTTGAACAGTCCGACCAGCTGCGCGATGAACCGCAGCGTGAAGAACTCCTTGCGCACGTGCTTCTCCAGCTTGTCGATGTGTTCGATGCACTTCAGGAGCAGGTCGTACGACGCCGACAACAGGCCCCACAACTGCTCTTCCGTCGTGTACTCCGAGTACTTGTCGATCGGGTTGTCCATCAGCGCCGCCTCGTCCGCGTTGGGCTCTTCCACAAAGATGTTCGTGGGGGAGTTCGACACCAGCACTGGGAACGGTCGGAAGATATAGCACCCAACGACATGCAAGAGCTCCAGGAAGAGCTGCGGGTCGTCCAGGATCATCGGCACGGCTTCGCAGTAGTTGTTCAGGTCGCACAGCGTTGTCAGGCGCTTCTCATTCAGTTCGAAGAGCTCCATGGTCGAGTACCGCGAGTCCTCCTGCCTCGGAAGGCAGAACGCGACCTTCTGCCTGAAGTAGTACGTCCGCTTGTACGGCACGGCGTCCTCAAGCGCTGGCGTGTTGAACAACTGCTCGATGGAATCCGTGACGAGCAGCGTTTTGCGGTCAGGCGACGTCGGCATCGCGGCTGATGTCAGGCTGCTCATCCAGACGTTCAGGTCCGCCTCGCTCTTGGCCATCAAGTAGATTGGACGGTAGCCCTGATGAAGGCAGCGCGTCGAGAATGAGTAATTTGAGGACGATATACGCCGCTACGATGCGCAGTGCAACGAACCGGATGGAGGATCTCGAAGCAGTTCGGCTTCTTGAATCGAGCTGCGTCAATCGGGGTGATCTTGACGCCCTGTTGTTGGAGACAGACGCGAAGACGACGAAGACGGTGAGCATCGGGTTCCAAAGGCGCTGCGCAGACCCGAGTAGTCGAGGCGCAAAGGATTGTTCTGTACGCACCAGAAGCGGGATCACGCCACGAGGGTATGTGTCTTCGCCCGACTGTCCAATCGAAAGCCACACAGCCGTCGGCATACGTTAGAACGCATAGGGCAGACGCATAGGAGGTGCGCGTCGCCAGGCGCTTACCGTTCCCGAGACGTAGTAGAAGAGCGAGTGTCCCTTGAGCACCATGAGCCGCTTCTTCCACGTCTTGAAGTGGTTCGCCTGCTTGATGAGCACGCCCGACTTGGAGATGGGCGCCTGGAAGTCGTCCATGTAGAGCGCCGCGTCGGGGTCCTGCTGCGCCGCGCCGTTGCCGTTCGCCACCTGCACGCTGGTGTTGGAGAAGGGGACGATGAGGCTCGGGCGCTTCGACAGAATGCTCTGGTGCGCGTCGGGCTGCTTGCTCGAGCCCGAGTGCTCGTCCGCGCCGCGCGAGAACGGGATGTGGCCCGTGAAGCTGTGGTGCTTCACCTGCGTGCCGACCGCGTCGGGGCTGCGCTGGTTGCTGCCGGGCGTGCTCGAGCTCGTGCCGCCCGGGCTACTGCTCGTGCTGCCCGAGCCCTTGTGCACGGCCTTGTCGTTCCGGCCGGCGCCATTGAGCTGGCGGCCGCTGCCGATGGACGACACGAAGCTGCGGAAGAAGCCGTTCTTCTCCGACTTGCCGCCGCGGTGGTCCCCGCGGAACGACATGGTCTCTTTTGACTGTCCGCCGGCGAGAGGGCCAAGCGCGCGGTCCGTCCTTCCGCCTCTCGGCCTCGCGAGACGCGGCCTGGCGGGGCGGCCGGGAGAGCGAGAGCGGGCGCGACCGACGACGGCGGCTGACGGTACGTTGGCCCGCGAGAGTGGCGCCGCCTCGTGCGAAGCTCGGCGATTGCGGGAGCGGCGCGTCGAATCGTGGCCTGGCCTTTCTCGCCGTGCCCTGGATACTCCAACGCGTCGAGGCGCGGGCGGCGGTGAGCGGCGCGGGTCAATCGGTCAGGGGCCTTCCCCTCCTCTCCTCGGACCGGTCGGGCGCCGGCGTGGAAGCTCCGCGCGCGCGAGGCGGGCGGGCGGGCGGCGGCAGTCGGGCGGGGCGGCTGTCGGGCGGGGCGAGGCAAGTGCCGCCGCGTCGTCGATGTGGACCGAGATATGAGGGCAGGCTGTGATGACGGAGTGGGTGAAGACCCTAGATTTAGACTTCTTTTCGCGAAAAACAAATAAAAACGTGGGAAGCACTGACTCTCCCTCCCGATGCGAGTGCCAACATACGCAACGCAGGCTGCGGGAAAGCGTGGGTGTGTCCAGCTGCCGTCCGCAATTCGTTCATTCTTCCATATTATTAGCGATCAAATACAGTTTATAGCGACAGAGGCTCCCCGCAAATACAGCGGCATTGATGACATGGCGACGAGCGTTCATAGACGGGAGCATAGGGAAGGGGAATCAATTTTGTCGTTCCTTCCGCCCCTACCTCTTGCAATGACTTGCGAATTGTATCGAATGACCTAATGAAGGTACAACGGTGGCGAAATTACGTAACGTTGAGTGGCCATTCCGAAAAGCGCTGCTGCCCAAACTATCACCCGCCATATAGCCGAAACTACCGCGTTTTAGGCGACCAGGAACTTGGGCTGGCTCGCGATCATGTCAGGGCGGATCCCGTCGCACAGATTGGTCTCGCAGAACTTGCGCGAGAGGACGAGCTCGCCGCGCTGCCCCTTGACGCGCACGACGACCCTCGTGGGCAGCCGGGTGTCGATCCACTGGAGCTCCACGAGCAGATGCGGCGTGCCCAGCAGAGGGTAGTCCGCCCCGCCCAGCGTCTGCTTGTGCTGCAGCCGCTGGATCGCCTCGAGCGTCCACACGTGCCGCTTGTGCTGCGCCAGCGGCAGCAGCACCCGGTGCCGCCGGCCGTCGCGGAAGCCCCGCAGATCCACCTCGACCTCCCCGAGCCGCTCGAGCCGCGCGAACGCGTCGTTATTGTACACGACCACCTTGACGGTGCGCTCCGCCGCAGTCGTCGAGTTGACCGGCAGCACCGCCGCGGCGCCCAAATTAGCGCCGGAAAGCGTAGTGCCCCCTGCGTTCCCCCCGGTGGCACTATTCTCCGGCGACGTTGAAGTTGGCGAATTCGTATCCGCCGGGAACAGCTCAACCGCGCTTAGTGGGAAGACGAGCTGCTCGTCCCACACGGGGCTGGCCGCGCGCCGCTTGATGCTCGTCGCGTGCCGGAAGACGGTGGTCGAGTGCGGCTGCTGGCCCGGCTGCTGCACCGTCACGACGCAGTACGGGTCCACGCCGCCGCCGCGCGCCGAGCGTAGGTTCTGCGCCTCGACGACCCGCAGGTGCATCTCGTTGGGCGACGGGAGCACGGCACGGCCCAGCCGGTCGCGCGAGTCCACAGCCGCGATGCTGGCCTCGAGCCAGCGGCCGAACTTGCGCGACGCCAGCAGCACAGGCATGCCCACCTCGAAGACCTTGACCGGCGTCGGGTCCATCAGCACGTGCCGCTCGCTGCTCGTGAGCCACACCTCGGTCTCGGTGCCGGCCGCTGCTGCTGCTGCGTGGCTCGACCCGTCGCTCAGCTTCCGCCCCGCGCTGAAGTTGACCTTAATGCGGCCGTTCTTGACCCACGAGACCGTCCCCTCGCGCCACTCGATCGCCGTCGCCGCCTCGCCCGCCGTGTTCAGCAACGAGTGGCTGCTCGGCTTGCTCCCGCCGACGCCGCTCGAGACGGTCGATCGGCGGCGCCGCAGCTCGCTGCTGCCGTCACGGGAAGTGACTCCCGTGCCATCACTGCCGGTGGAGCTTATTCCTCCGCTGGCGCCGACGGTCAAGTCGACGGAGAAGAGCACGCTCGGGTCCTCGCCCTCGTCTTCCTCGCCCAGTTCCTCCTCGATCGTCAAGTGCTCAGCGTCCGACCGATGCCTCATGCCAGATGCAACCATCAGATACCCCGGAGCCAGCGCTGGGCCCACCGAAGAAGCCGACGTGCTGGCCGAGACTGTGCCAGCGCTCACCAGGATGCTCTCGCCGATCATGCGCACCGACTTGCGCAGGTTGTGCCGAAGCTTGCGCGTGTGCGCGACGACCTTGACCGCCGTCTCGTCCGAGATGTCGTTCTTCATGTAGTAGACGAGGAAGCAGACGGCGATGCCGACGTTCTCGAGCGACGTGAACGACGCGAGGCGCTGCGCGGGCGTCAGGCACGCGACCGGGCCGTAGCGCGCCTCTGAGATCTTGCACTCGTCGAAGAAGGCGTCCAGCTGGCCGCTCACGTATACGAAGAGCGCCGGGACGACCACCTGCGCGACGAGGATCTCGAACACGAGCGCGTTGAACCAGGTGCCGATGCCCACTGTGCGCCGAGGCACCGGCCGCTTGCAGTCGATCGTCATCTTGATGGCGTCGAAGCGCAGCGCGACCGTGTTGCGCGCGAACGAGCAGAAGCAGCAGAAGGGCCACACGACCGAGAACATGATGGTGTACGAGAACTGGATGGCCAGGTGCAGCAGGTCCCCGAACGGCGAGTACACGCCCATGGACGACTCCTCCATGATGCGGTCGGCCGTGTAGTGGTAGTTCCTGCACTGCCAGTTGGTCACGAGGCGAAGTTTGAGCGACCGAGCGCTGCTGCGGTCGGCGTCGACTGTCGCGCTGCTGTCGTCCCCGTTGCTCCCAGTTGGAAGCCCCATGGACGCGGTCGCTGTGTCCCAGAAGCCGCGCAGCGCGCCAGAGTCCTCGATGCTGCGGGTCACTCGGTCGACCCAGTCGTAGCTAGTCATCTGGAACTGGTCCAGGTCGTCGCGAGAGAGCTCGCCGCAGATCTCGCTCATGTGGTGGTCGTGCGACGAGATGCTCGAGAAGAGCTCACGCACCGCGCTGTCGAGCTCCCGCGCCTTGATCGGCTCGCGCTCCGCCAGGGTCTTGCCCAGCTCCTGCCGGTCGACTCCGTCGGAGAGCGACACCCATCGGTCGACGTCGGTGAACGCGCTGTCCTCCGACTCGCTCGCTTCGACGCTCCTGGCCGCGAACGACCCGGTGTCACGAACCCCGTCTCCATCAGCAGCACCGCCGGTCTTACCACTCGCAAGAGGCTTCCCCGGCGTCTTCTTGGTCTTCTTGAGCGCCGTCGAGAGCCGCTCCTTCTTGACGTGGTACGAGTCGCGCGCGCGGATGATGGCTCGGCGCAGCAAGTATGGGACGAACGTGTTGATGAGCAGGTTGAGCGCCTGCGTGACGATCATGGGCGTGACGAAGGCCGAGTCCATGCTGATGAGTCCGTCGATCCAGTAGCGGCTGAAGCGGAAGTTGTGGTTGAGCGTGAAGACCCAGCTATTGTCGACGCGCGCGCGGATCGCCTCCTGCACGTCGGCACCGTTGGGCACGTAGACGAAGGCGAGCAGGAAGAACCAGTAGAAGTAGCCGACCCAGTTGAAGAGGAAGATCTTCTGGATGCAGCGCGTCTCGCTCTCCTGGTCCGTCTGGTAGTTTTCCCAGCGGTTGAACGCCAGCGCGATGGCCTCGAAGATGGCCAGGAAGACAATGTCGAGCGTCAGCCCGAGCACAATGCCCTGCACGAGCACGTAGAACCAGCGCGCGGTGCCGACGATGCCGCGCTCCGTCTCGAAGCACCCGATGAGCGCTGCGTCGCACCGGTAGTAGCTGCGGTCGAACGCGGCCGTGTCGCAGTACTCTGCGCAGCTCCTGATGCTCTTCATGAACAGGAACGTCTTGCCGTGGCCGAAGAGCTCGGCGCAGTGCAGCTCGCACCCGTTGCCGCCCTTGGCGTCCAGGAACTCAGGGCACCGAGGGTCCGTGCACATTGGCGTCATGACGGCGATGATGTACCACTGCACGTAGACGCCGACGAGGACGAAGAGCAGCACGAGGCTGAGGAAGCAGAAGACGGCGAAGATGGCGTACTTTGGCCACCGACGCCGCGCGTCGAACGTCTTGACCTCGACGTAGTCGGGCGGCTCGCCCTCGTCCGCGACGTTGATGGTCTCGACCACGAAGTCCCGGAACTCGGGGTTCGTCTGCGGCACTTCCCTCGTGCCGAGCAGGTTCCACTCGACCAGGAGCGAGTTCTGGTACCGGTTCCAGCGCTTGAGGAAGGCCGGGGCCCAGACGAAGGCGACGCAGAGCCCGTAGACGCCCATGACCTTGAGGTACGACCGGTAGTGGATCCAGCGCAGGAAGATCCAGAGCAGGATGCCGACGTTGGACGGGTAGACGAGCGCCGAGTTGTACAGCCGTACGAAGGCCATGTAGAAGGCGATGCGGAGCCCGAAGTAGTCCTTGAGGCGCAGCAGGAAGAGCCGCTTGTACGTCGCCGTGTGTCCGCCCTCGCCGCGCGACCAGGACGTGAGGATGAAGTCGGTGATGCTCGGGTCGTGCAGCGGGAAGACGTCGCGCACGACGCGGTCCTGGTTGCTCTCGATGCCTCGGAGCCCGGCGCCGGGCGGCTTGTCGGCCGCGCTGCGCGTCAGTATGGACGCGAAGGCCGCCACTCGGTCCGCCGCCGTCATGGTCTCTCCGTGGTACTCGTAGTCGTCGCCGACGTTGCGCGTGTCCTCCTCTGCGTGGTTCTCGATGATGCGCTCCATGGTCATGAGCTTGTCCTCTCGCGCGAGCAGCCACAGCGGCGCGCTGAGCAGCAGCACGATGCTCTGGACCGTATGGCGCGTGTTGGCGAGCACCGTGACGTGCAGCCCGGCGCGCAGCAGGCTGAGCACGACCTTCTCTTGCGCGTCCTGCAGCTCGCACCCGCGGTGGTTGTGCAGCACGAGCACGAACTCGTAGTCCATGCGCGGCTGCAGGTTGAGCATGCGCACGACGAGCTCGGGCAGCCAGACGCACTCGACCGTGTCGGCCGTGGCGAGCACGACCGACTCGGGCGCGTGCTCCGCTCGGTGACGCGCGTCGTCGGCCGAGACGGACACGCCGAAGTGTTCCTGGTAGCCGAACATGTCGGAGGGCGAGACGGCGTCCAGGCTGCCGTTGGTCGCCGGGAAGCGCCCGGCCGAGCCGGACAGCACCACGTACAGCCCGTCGGCCTCGCGCTCGTCGGCCAGGATGACGTCGCCGGCCGCGAACGCGCGCAGCTCGGACACGCTCACGAGCTGCGCCAGCTCGTGCTCGCTCAGCGCCGCGAACTCGTCGACGCCGGCGAGGAACTTCTTCCCGGCCTGGATCTTGGGCTCGCTCGCGTCGATCTCCTCGGCCATGTCCTGGTCGGCGAACCGGAAGAGCCAGTGGAGCGCCTTGCGCAGCTCGAGCAGCAGCAAGGGCGAGTCCTCGGTCGTTCGCGCCCAGAACGCCGCGAAGGGGCTCGCGTCCTCGGCCTCGCCGCGGCCGACCGAGTCGCCGAACGCATCCGAGTTGCTGCTGCTGCTGCTGCTCCGGTGGCTCGCGTCGTCTCGAGACGCGTACGGCGAGGCACCAATGTGCTGCCGCACCTGCGCGCGCAAGGCCTCCTCCCGGCTCTCGTTGAGCTCGTTGTGCCGCTTGCGGTAGATCCGCGGCGCGTCGCCGCTCGGCGGGGCCAGCAGCGGCAGCGCGCCCGTCGGGACCACGTCCATGCCAACGCGCCCACGCTCGACGGGATTGGAGGGGGCGAGGAGCGGTGGCGGGGCGGTGGACCCAGGGGTTTCGCGCGAGGAGCCGCCGGCGCGTTGCCGCGGCTCTTGGCGCGCCGGCTGGGTATTGATACAGTCCCAACCGGACAAGATGGGCGGGTGCAGTAGCTGCTCGCCTTCAGTGGTCGTCCGAGTGCGTTACGACCGTCCGGACACGCCAATAAGAGAGCGGAGGAGCCTCCTGGATTCCTGGACTCGCCGAGCCGAGTTCGCCATGGCGATCGAGTCAACGGCGGAGCGTAAAGCATTACTGTACTGCCGCGTCATGCACAAAGACGCGCGCGATTCGGGGATCGCGTGGACAGAAATGGGTTAACTTTGACGCCGCTATTGTTCGAATCGACGCGGATCGACGCGGATTGTCGCCCCGTCGCGGGCGGTCGAGTCATTCTTAGGCGGACCGTTGCGGACCCGCTGCTTTTGCGCCGCCGGATGTTTCCGTGCGGCGCAATTCCATTTCAGGATCGCGGGGGTTTCGCACGCAACCGCGCAGGTGCGGCAGCAGCATAGTATTGGCACTCGCTCTGACCGAATGATGATGTAAACGACGGCAGTTGCTTGTTTTTTTTTACTGTTACCCGAGCTAAAAACCGAGGACTGGGGCGCGTTGCGTTTCGCCCCGCACTTTTCCTGCCACGCGCGTGGACGTACGTACTGCCTGCGACGGTGGCGGCATTCGTGGGTGGGTGTTTCTCTACTGTAGTGCCAATGTCAGGGAGGCCAAGGTGGCTTCGTTGGGACACATCAAATGTGCGGTGCGACCTTTGAGGATCTTTTATCTTCGCGAATAAAAAAAGATCAGATGCTCGAAAGGGCAGACTCGTTATCGCGAATTTGACGTCCGTGCGACAGGGACGGGGCGACGGCGCAAAGACGCGCGAAAAGATTGAAATATGACCGTCATAAATAAAAACGCGACAAGGACATTCATGGACAAGTTCAACTTTATATAGTCCAGCAATCCAGCAAGCCGGTCCGCGAAAAGATCCGCGCGCCGTTCCAGGTGACAGCACCGGTAGGCCGGACCATCGCGCCCGTGCTCCGCTTCTGTCGAATTTAAACACACTATACAATCCTATTCTGTCACTTTGCCCAGCACAGCCTTGAGGAAGCGAGGAGGCGGCGCGAAACCGCCGGCGTCCACGCATCCCTTGACAACCATCCGCTGTGGTCCCCACCGACAGCGGCGGGGGACGGGGGACGATCCGTCAGTCGCCGACTTGCCACGCCCGTCCTGCCCCGTCCCGACCGCTGGATGCTGGCCGTGCTCCCCATAATGAACAGCAGCAGTCCCCCGTCCGAGCCCAAGCGCCCGCGGCGCCCGCGCAGCCGCTGGAGCGCCGCCGCGCGGCTACCCAAGATGAACAACAGCGAGCGCGGTAAGTTCTACCGCAAGAAGTACAAGGACTACGAGCAGCAGCTGGCGCGCGACGTGCTGGCGCTGCGCGCGCGCGTGCGCGAGCTCTCGCTGGTCGCCGAGCTGCGGCGCCAGCTGCGCGACGGCCTGTGCGTGGCGGACGCCGGCGCGGCGGCCGCGGCCGCGCTCGACCGGCTCGACGCGCTCAAATCCGCGGACGCTGCGGACGTTGCGGACCGTGCGGACGCGCCGCCCGTCCCGACTATTGGCGTCCACCTTCACAACGGCGACGGACTCGGGGACGACTACCTACGGCGCCGCGTGGGCCCCGCGACGACCACACGGTTCGAGCTCGAGGCGCTCCGGGCCGTCGGGGCCGCGGACACTCCCGTGATCCTCATGGTCGGACGGGTGAGCGTGCTGCGGCTGGACGCGGATCAGTCTGCGGACGACGAGCTGGAGCAGGAGATCGCGAGCTACCCGTGCACCTACCGGCTGCTCTTCTCGGCCGACTGCGCGAGCCATGAGCTGCTAGCGGACGTGGGCGTGGCCCACCAGCCGCTGTGGACCGGCTCAGGCTCCAACTCCGGCGTCGGTTCCAGCTCCAGCTCCAGCTCCGGCCAGGACGTGTGTCGCGTCACGGCGTCGCTGGCGTCCGCGAGCTTGGAGCCGCGGCGGCTGCCGGGCGTGCGTCAGCTGCTGCGCGTGGCCGAGCAGCACGCCGACGGCTACAGCAGCGCCGGCACCCCTGGCACAGACTCGTCCCAGGGTTCGCTGGTCCGCCACGGCCGCCGGCGGAGCGTCGAGGCGCCGGCGCGGCTACCGTCCGCGCCGCCGCAGCTCAAACCACCGACCAGCCAGGGCGAGGAGGACGCGCGCGCGTGGCCGCAGCTGCGGCTCGGCAAGCGCCCGCGCGCCATGACCATGGACTTTATCCTGTCCTGACCGCGGCGGCCGGCATCTCCGACTCGTACTTTAAGTATTAGACTGCACGTGAACTCACTCACTCGTCAAGGGCGGCCGACGCGGACTGTCGTGTATACTATTAGCTGGCTGCGTCAATAGATAAGTTGTGGGGAGGTTGGCTGCTCACCAGAGAGAGAGAGAGACTCACTCACTCTCTCTCACCAGAGACTCGAGCCATTGGCGTAGTGGCTCTGGAACGGGAACGGCGGCGGCGCGAACTCGTCGTCGTCCGCGACGCCCACGAACCGCGCCGGCCCGGCCTCCTGCGGGAAGTAGTGCGCGCTGTACGAGTAGAAGCGCTGGCTGCTCTCGCGTCCGCGGCCGGCCGACGCGGACGAGAAGCTGCGCGCGAGCATGGCCGACGCGGACGGCAGCGGCGGACTCGCGACGTGCTTGGAGGACGCTCGGCGACTCGCCCGCTCGTGGCGCGTCGACACGTGCACGGGCTGGTCGCGCGCGCCGCGCGTGAAGAGCGCGTCAATGTCCTCGAGCAAGATGCCCTTGGTCTCTGGACACATGTAGTAGACGAAGACGCCGCTGACGATACACGTGCCGCAGAAGAGGAAGAAGACGCCGTTGATGTTGAGCGACGGGAAGAGCTTGACGACCCAGGTCATGACGACGCCCATGAGCCAGTTGGCCATGGTCGAGAGCGACACGGCGACGGACCGCACGTTGAGCGGGAAGATCTCGGCCGGGTAGATCCAGCACACGGGTCCCCACGAGATGGCAAAGTTGAAGACGAAGAAGGACGTGCCGACGATGATGGCGATGCCCGCGCTCTTGGAACACCCGGCGTCCTCCGTGTTGCCGTCGCAGCCGGCCGTGAAGAGCGCGCCCGAGATGACGTGGCCCAGCACCATGCCGACCGAGCCGACGAGCAGCAGCTGCCGCCGGCCGTACGTGTCGACCCAGCGCATGGCCGGGATGGTGCTCACGAAGTTGACGATCGACAGGATGAGCACCGAGAAGATGCCGTCGCCCGCCACGTCCTTGAAGATGAGCCCGCCGTACGTGAACACG
Source organism: Phytopythium oedochilum (assembly GCA_023338025.1). NCBI lineage: Eukaryota > Oomycota > Peronosporomycetes > Pythiales > Pythiaceae > Phytopythium > Phytopythium oedochilum. The sequence goes on along the minus strand of JAADXX010000224.1, from coordinate 18,238 downwards.
GGGTTGATGCCCGTCGCCTGCTGCAGCACCTGCAGCAGCATGGCGAGCACCACGCGCTTGAGCACGGACGGCTCGAGCAGGTCGAAGTAGGACGCCGGCTCGTCGCCCTCGAGCGCGATCTGGCGGCTGATGGCCTGCAGCTCGCGCTCGATGCGTCGCGTCTGCCGCAGCTGCCGCAGCACGGCCACCGCCGCGTCCTTGCCGCGCTGCTGGTACGTCCAGCGCGGCGACTCGGGCACGAAGAAGATGCCGAGCATGACCACGAGGGGCGCCGCCATGCACACGCCGTTCGTGATGCGCCAGCCGCGCGGGTGCTTCTCCACGATCTGGTTGACAATGTTGGCCGACAGCAGGCCCGTGACGACCGTCATCTGCATGAAGCCGGAGAGGAAGCCGCGCAGCTCCTTGGGCGCCATCTCGGCGCCGAACAGCGGCAGCGAGAAGGACGAGTTGCCCACGCCCATGCCCTGGATGAAGCGCGCGATCAGCACCGCCTCGTGCGCCTGCGCCGGGCAGAAGGCCACCCAGGACGTGCCGACGCAGAAGAACAGCCCGGCCTGGAAGATGGTCACGCGCCGACCGAACTTGTCGGCCACCCAGCCGCCCACGATCGCGCCGACCATGCACCCAATGTTGTACGTCATGTTGTACCAGAGCGTGAAGTCGACCCAGCGGCTGGGCAGGTCCGCCGACGCCTTGGTGCAGTCCACCATCGTCTGAGAGTACCAGCCGACGCAAAAGTCCGACAGGAACGACTCCATGATGAGCACGCCGGCCGTCACGCCCTGGTCGTACCCGAAGAAGAGCCCGCCGAGCGACGCGAAGATGCACACCACGATCGCGTACGTCCGGTTGCCCTCGGTCGGCGGCGACGGGTTGTCTGGGTCCACGTCCCCGTCGTCGTAGTAGTTCATCGCTACGCCCACCATGGTTGCGACGAAGGCGGCCGCGGGGCGTCGTCACACGCCCGGCGAAAGCTGGAAACCTATTCAATACCGGCGGCTCCGGAGAGAACTTGTCGGGGCCGAACAAGTCGCGCGCACGCGTCACGTCACGCCACGCTAGACAAGACGAGGCGGCGGTTTCGGGATAAGATCGCGAGAGTGCGCGGCGGTGTTCGCGGGAGAGGTCCCGTCGTCGGCCGCGCTCCGCCCGGTGCTGCTGCCACGAGACTCGCTGCTTTCCCGGCGCTCGCCTGCTTCTCGATGCCTCCGAGCGTGCGAGTCGCGATGTAGTGCGCGAGCAGTCGCGCGCGGCGCGCGAGAACGAGCGAGGGGAAGGCCAGCCCAGCACCCCAAGCACCACCGCGACACCGCAGTCCGGTCTTGCACGTTGAAATTTGGCGGCGGTCGTCGAGCAATTGCCCGCCGTCTTCGACGCCGCCGGTGTAGCAACCAAGCCAAACGTCCAGCAAAGAGTCTTTGCCAAAGACACCGCCGCGCGAATACACACGGGAGTGGTCCCGTTTTATATCTGACCCCCTGTACTTCAACCCTGGGTATTAGAACATGCGATGCGTTTCATACCAAGGTAAAGCATGCATCATAAGCCTGACTTTAGTGATCACAAGCTCGTAGACAAAGGAATGCAAAAGCCCAACCCCTTTGAGCCAACCGGATGGACACCTACCCTCGCCCCCTTCCATATTTTTCATTGGCGCGTGCGACGCGCCATAGTAAGCGTGAGTGACTCGTGACGCCTTGCTGTCCTCTCGCTGAAAAAAAAACGCAGCAAGTCACGTTTTACCAGCAAATCCTGAAATTTATCATAAAAGTGAGTGAGATACGGTAAAAGCTCGCTGATGAGCAGCGGCAACTTGTTCCTGTTGCAGCTCCGCCATGTGACGCATCGCTTTTCAATCAAGTGGCGCGCAACTTGACGCTCACCGCCGGCACGGACGACCATCTCCACCGTGGTCGCCTGCGTCTCAGGGATCGACGTCAGCGGAGTCCTGAGCGGACCAGAAAGCGTCGCTTTCAAAGCGATTGCTGCTTGGTGAACCCGAATGGCGCTTGCCGCGTTATCCACAGGCAACGGCTTGCAGGCGCTTCGCTATTCGCTCAAGATAGTGTTCCGTAGGGCGGCGGGTCGAGCTCATCATCCGGTGTTGAAGATGTCACGTTTGCTTTCTGCCTCCATTGCTGTTGTTGCATTGGATGCTGGTGTGCGGTGGCAACCCCGCTGCCTTCTGTTCGCTCTTCTCGGGCATGAGCTTCGCTTCTGCTCGTAGAAACGCTGCCTGTTCGAGGTTGTCTGTGCTGAACGGCTCCCCTGCCAAGCGGATGCTAAGCCGACTCGGCACCGCCGAGCAAGGAGGCTCCGATCTTATCGCAGCCTACTGTACGTGGTGGTGCTGGTTTGACGATGTGGATTCATCGAGAAGTCCAGAGTACGAGCCAAAATATCCCCGATTCCTCGTCTGCACTGCTCGATCACACCTCAAATATTCTGCATTTTCATTCGCTGAAATAGTTTAATTATTGTGAATATCAGCGAATCCCTTGTCGGAGCCGCCTCCATCCACAAGAACTCCAGCCTGACAGTACACTTCTCTCCGCATTTTGGCGCGCGCGGTCGGTCGCCAACACTTTGGCGCCTTGCCTTCCCCCCATATCGATACAACTACAACCCGAACGAGCGGTTTCCGGCCTTTCCCGGCGACACATGGCGACGTTCGGCGGCTTTGGCGGCGCGGGCGGCGGCTTCGGCGCGGCGCCCGCGAGCCCCTCGCCGTTCGGCGGCGGCGCGACCAGCGCGTTCGGCGCGGCGCCGTCCACGCCGGCCTTTGGCGCGGGCAAGCCGGCGTTCGGCGCGGCCTCGACGGGCTTTGGGGCCGGCGCCGGCGGCGGCTTTGGCGCGGCGCAGCAGCCCCAGCAGGCGGCCACGGGCTTCGGCGGCTTCGGCGCGGCGCCCGCGGCCGCGGGGACGGGCTTCGGCGCGGCGGCCAACCCGTCGGCCGGCGGTTTCGGCGGCTTTGGCGCGGCGCCGGCGGCCACGTCCTCGGGCTTTGGCGCTGGCGGCTTCGGCGCCGCGAGTCCCTCGCCGTTCGGCACGCCCAAGCCCGCGGCCGCGAGCCCCTTCGGGTCCACGAGCGTCTTCGGGGGCGGCGCCGGCGCGGCGACTGGCGCGGCATCGGGCTTCGGCGCGCCGGCGGCCAGCGGCGGCTTCGGGACCCCCGCGCCGGCGTTCGGAGCCGCGACGGGCGGTTTTGGAGCCGCGCCCAAGACGCCCTTCGGCGCCGCTCCGACCGGCACCAGCGCGTTCGGACAGCCAGCAGCGACGGGAGCGGCCGGCGGGTTCGGAGGCTTCGGCGCCGCGCAGCCGGTGGCCGGCGTCGTCCAAGTCGGCACCGGCGCGCCGCCGTACCAGCCGACGCGAGAGGTCGAGCCCTCCGGCGTGGGCACGGCCAACTACGTGTCCATCTCGCGCATGCCCGCGTACGCGCACAAGTCGACAGAGGAGCTCCGGTACGAGGACTACTTGAAGCGCACAAACCCGGCGGCCGCCCAGGCCGCCGCCACGCAGAACGCGCCAGCTGCAGCGACCGCCGGCGCGACCGGCGGCGGCGCGTTCGGAGGAGCCAGCGCGTTCGGCGCGCAGCCGGCGACCGCCAGCACGTTCGGCGCGCCGACCAGCGCCTTTGGGAGCGCGCCGTCGGCCTTTGGCGCATCGGCGCCGGCGGCTTCCGGCTTCGGATCGACCTCGACGTTCGGCAGTACGGCGACCACCGGCTTCGGCACCAGCTCTGGCTTTGGAGCGAGCAGCGGAGGAGGGCTTTTCGGCAAGACGCCTGCTGCGACCGGTGGCTTTGGAGCGCCTACGCCCGCCACGGGTGCGTTCGGCGCGCCTACCATCAACACGACGTCGGCGTTCGGCGCCCCTGCCACTGTTGGTGCGTTCGGCGCCGCGCCTGCTGCCAGCACAGGCTTCGGAGGAGGCGGGTTCGGCACGACAACGTCGACTGGGACCAGTGGATTCGGCGGGTTTGGCACGACCGCGACCGCAGCGGCCCCGACCTCTGGATTCGGCACGTCCTCGTTCGGCAAGGCCCCCACGACCGGGTTCGGGGGCGGAGGCTTTGGCACCACGACCGCGGCCGCGCCTGCGACCGGAGGCTTTAACTTTGGCGGTGGAGCGACGACGCAACAGCCAGCAGGATCGGCCTTTGGCGCGCCCGCTGCGTCCACGGGCGGGTTCTCGTTTGGCGGCGCAGCTACCGCTCCGAAGCCCGCAACGGGCGGGTTTAACTTTGGCGGCGGCGCCACCATGGGAGGCGGATTCGGCACTACGCCAGCGACGGGCGGAGGTTTTGGTGCGACGACCGGCACGAGCGCGTTCGGAGCGCCGGCCTCTCAGCCTCTTGGTGGCACGTCGACTTCGCTCTTCGGTTCGACCACAACTGGAGCGGCTGGAGGCGGAGGGTTCAACTTTGGGGGCACGTCCACAGTTCCAACAGCGTCGACGGGACTGTTTGGAAGCGCTCCCAAGCCCGCCACTGGTAGTCTATTTGGTGGCTCAACGCTGGGCACCGCTCCTACAACGGGAGGCAGCAGCCTCTTTGGTGGTTCGACGGGATCCTCGCTCTTTGGTGGCGCAACCACGACGCCAGCAACCGGCACGTCTTCGTTCGGCAGCAGCTTTGGAACTGGCGCCACGAACTCTTTCGGCAGCTTTGGCACGGCTACTGGCGGTGCTGCGCCTACTACCACGCCGTCGTTCGGTGGCTTCGGGACGTCCTTGTCGAGCGGTATGTTTGGGCAAACCGCCCAGCAGCAGCCTGCCCAGGCTGCAGCTGCGCAGCCGACAGCCAACCTGATCGCAGCTTCTGACGTGAACCCGTACGGTGCTGGTTCGTACGGCGCAGGACTGGTGGAGCAGAACGTGAAGGCCGCGCTGGAACTGCAGTCCGTCAAGTCGACGGGAGCGAGCTCTTCCGCGTCGCGCTTGACTCATGACGTGGGACTGCCACGTCGCGCCATGGATATCCCGCTGGTCACGCGTCGTCAGTCTGTGACGAGTCGCCATTCCATCCCGATGTCATTCGTGCGTGGGTCGTTCAAGGGGTCCAAGGGTCGTTTCGCGAGCTTCGCCTCGTCGGCGCTCACGGCATCGGCGCGTTTTGGCGCTGGCGACTCGTACTCGGCGGCCCAGAACGACGAGTACAAATTCTCGTCGACGCTCTTCCGTACGTCGGTCGCGAAGAAGCTCGTCATTGACAAGGGCGACCAACCCGCCAGAAACTCAGCACGCGCATCAGTGGTCCCGGATGACGATCGCTCGGTGGCGACTGCGGCTGCCTCAGTGCGTGCGCGGCAACTGAAGCCCGACGCGGATGGCAAGTATGCGGTTTCGTTCCGCAACTTGACGAACCGCAAAACATTTACAGTTCGACTGTACCCGAACCAAACGATCAAGCAGGCGCGCTCCGAGGTGAAGCAGTTGCTGCGTGCTAGCTCAACCGGCATTGCCAAGGCTGCGATCAAGGACATCGAGCTCGTGTGGATGGGACGCATCGTCGAGGACTCGGTGGTGCTTGAGGACTTGCGCATGAAGGAGGGCGACAGCGTGGATATCGTTGTGATCGAAGACAGCGCGCCGTTGGAGGAGGCCAAAAAGGCCGAGCCGAAGAAGAAGGCCGAGCCTGTGGTGACGCTTCCGTCAAGCAAGCTGGACGATGCGCCGCCCAAGCGCTTCATGACGTACGACGAGTTCTTGGCGTCTGCGATCCGTGACAGTACGGACGATAAGCCGACTGACGCGCCGGCGTCTGGCCCGGTGTCCGCAGCGTGCCCCGTTCTGAAGAACCCGGACTACTACACGGTCCCGTCGTACGAGCGGCTGCAGCAGATGACGGAGAGCGAGCTATCGCAGGTCGAAGGGTTCACGGTCGGCTGCCACGGACTCGGGTCGGTCGAGTGGATCGGCAAGACAGACGTGCGATACTTGAACCTGGACGAGCTCATTTTCTTCGAGCGCAAGGAGGTGATTGTGTACAAGGACGACGACCACAACAAGCACCCGCAGGGCTCGGGCCTCAACCGACCTGCGATCGTGGAGCTGCTGGGTATTTTCCCGCCGCGCAAGTCGCCGACGACGGAGCAGTACAAGGAGCGCGTCAAGCAGCGCACGCAGGACATTGGCGCGACGTTCCTGGATTACTCGGGTGACAAGGGTATCTGGCGCTTCCGCGTTGAGCACTTCAGCCGCTACGGCTTTGACGACGATGACGACGATGATGTTGACATGGGCGATGGCGCTGCTGCTCAGCAGCAACTGGATCCCAAGAACAAGATGGCTGGCGCTGGTCGCGAGCTGCTTGCGAATCGCCCCAGCAGCTCTGTCGTGACGGCAGACCGCGCCGCGTTGTTCCGCAATTCGTCCATGTTTGCCGCTAGCTCCAACAGCGCGGTCGCGTCTTTCGGCGCGGGCACGTTTGTATCCCCTGGAAACGGCGAGCGCTGGATTACCGGGCGCGAAACGCCTTCACCAAGCGTCGATGCGGTGCTGATGGAGGTGAGCCCTGCATCGCCCCGCGCTGCTGTTGAAAAGACAGCGATGCCCACGAGCCGCTGCTTCCCGATGCCACCGATCTCGCTCAAGCCTCTGGGTCTCGGCTCTAAAAGCGAGCGTGTTGCTCCGTCGGACAAATCGCCGACGTATCAGCTCATGCAGCAGGCGTCCAGCCAGACTAGTGGCACCACGCGCAACCACGCGGACGCTGGCTTGTTCATGGCTCGATCGTTTCGTTGCTCGTGGGGCCCGAACGGCGAGCTTGTGAACCTTGGTCGACTGGTGACCAAGCCTAACAGTGCGGACCGCTTTGACGAGCGTACGACCCACCGTGTGTGCATCGAGTTCCCGCTTCGCAGTGCTGCAACGATGAAGCGGAAGGCGGCCATCCACGACGGTCTCAAGATGCACTTTGAGTGCGCGTCGCAGCGTCCGCGGTCGCTGAGCGAGGAGGAAGAGCACGAGACCGAGAAGCGCAAAGTGCCTAACGCCCCGCACGTGTTCGCTCTGCCATCCGACACGCTGCTGGTCCGCTGCCTGCATCGCTACGTGGAGTTTGCCGAGTCGCTGCCGAACAAGTCGGGGAGTGGGTTTGCGCACAAGAAGGTGCAGCTTTGGAGGCTTGTGCGCTCGCTCTGGGGCCAGGAGCACACCGTCAAGGACATGGAGAACAATGCGCTATTGCCCATCGCGGCGCGCGACGACCCGACGGCGGTGGAGAACCTGGATACGTTCCAGTGGCTCGACTTGCGACGCCAGTTCCTTTCGCGTTGGTTCGAAGGTGCTGTGCAGTCAAGCACGCCGAGCGGGTTTCTCCCAGCGTCACCCGAGTCTGTGCTTCAGCTGCTCATGCAGCACCGGATCGCGGAGGCTGCGGAAGCCGCGATGGGCTGCGGAGACTTCCGTCTCGCGACGCTTGTGGCGCAGGCGGACTCGATGGAGAGCGCCGACTTCCGCTCGCTGCTCGAGACGCAGATGGCGAGCTGGAGCGACAACGGGACGCTCGAGTTTATGGATGAGCCCATCATCCTGATCTACAGCCTGCTCGCTGGCAGCGTCGAAGTGGTCACGACGAACCTGTTCAAGCAGGGAAAGCTCTCGTCGTGGCTCGTTGGCCTCGCGCTGTTCTTCTGGTACAAGCAGGGCCCCGCGTCGTCGCTCGAGACGGCGCTCAAGTGGCTTCAAGCAGCGATCGACAAGCGCCAGACGCCCGCGCCGCGGTCGCCGTTTGCCGCGGCGGGGAACAAGGACGACGTGCTGATGGAAGTCATGAAGCTGTACGTGGACGCGACGGGCTCGCTGTGCGACGTGCTGTCGCCGAGCGGGTGGGCTATGACCCCGAACGAGAGCGTGAGCAGCCACCACCTCGACTACGAGCTGTCGTGGCACTTGCATTCGGTGCTGCGAGCGATCGGCTACCGGTTGGATCGCCAGTGGGAGTCGCATATCCAGCAGAACTTTGTTTGCCAGCTCGAGGGTGCGGGCCTGTGGGACGACGCGCTGTACGTGGCCCTCACGATCTCGGACGCGGCGGAGCGCGCGGAGACTTGCCGCGCGCTGCTCATGCGCAACGCCGACATGCTGCACAAGCTGCCGGCGGCCAGGCGCGAGGAAATGGCGGTGCGGCTCGGGCTGCCGATGCAGTGGGTGAGCGAGGCGCTGGCCGTGCTCGCGGTCTCGAAGCGCGCGCGCCACGAGGAGATTGCGCACTGGATGGCGGCGCAGCAGTACGAGGCTGCGCACGCATGTCTGGTCGCCCACGTCGCTGCTCCGTGCTTGTTCGCGGGCGAGAAGGACGTGCTGTACCAACTCCTGTCGGAGCTCGAGCCGCATCGGTCGGCGATCCCGCAGTGGTCGAGCTGCGCGCGCGTCGACGCGCTTGGCGGCGGGCTGGTGCTCGAGTACCTCCGTCTGGAGCAGCAGAAGGGCCTGGAAGCCGGGCGGGAGCGGGAGTTCCTGCAGCGCGTGCAGAGCCTGTCGCAGCTGCTTGCGAGCGCCAAGGCTGTGCAGGGCGAGGCGGCCGACACGTCGCGTACCACCAAGCAGGTGGCGCAGACGTGCGTGTCGTCCATGATGGTGGCGCTCGCGACGCAGGCGGTGCAGCTGCAGACGCTGCTGTCGTTCACGCACGAGCACGAGATGACGGCGTCCGAGCACGCGGCGCGCGAGCAGTCTGCGTCGCCTTCGCCGCCGCTGGAGCTGCAGCCCGAGTTCCTGCGCGGACTGGCGCGGCTCACGAGCGGCCGCGACTCGTCCTTCGTCGAGACGTACCGCACCAGCCAGCTGCTGCACGTGTGCTCGGCCTTCCTCGACTGGCGCGCGTAAGAGCGATTCGCGCGCTTGGCCCACCGCCCGCCGCGCTTTTTCATTCCGTAGGAGGTTACGACACGCAGCAGACGCCTCTTGATCTGAAGGCAGGCAGCAATGCACGTAGGACTTTATGCTCGCACTCTAAGCATAGCTCTCGCGTATATACCGGTGCTGTGCCTAGCTTGACTCGGCTGAAGATGTGCGCCTAAGAAAAAATGGCTACATCTTCGAAACCCGTGGGTTTTGAGAACCCGTGTATTTCGTACCCACCCGTTGGTTTCACTTGATTTTTCACTGAATTCTTGCGGGTTCGGGTCTCTGGCGACCCGATATAAAATGATAGATACAAACCCGTTTCCGTCCGCAACCCACGAGCTCATTTCCGATTTTGCCATCAACGGCAAACACCTCCAAGCTCCAAGACCCCAAGACCCAAGACCCCAAAACCCAAGACACCGCTGCACAAGAGTCTAGCGCGACCGACTGTGCGGTCGCCTCGCTGCCGGTTCATCCGCTGCTCCCTGTTCCTGCGTCGCCTGTGCCCGTCTGCCCTCCGGTCAGCAGCACCCGCCAGACTCTCGCTCGACACAGGGTAGGTCTCGTCGCTAGTCGCTTGTCGACGGCCATGGCGTCCCCGTTCGGTCGCGTCGGCAGCAGCGGTAGCACTAACGGAACGAACACCGTGCCTTCCGCCCGTGTAGATGGCAGCGCCAACCCGTTCGCCGCTCCGGCGACGACGGCGCTCCCACAGGTGACCGCAGCGTGGTCGAATGGTATGCTCCGCGCTGAGCAACCGCCGCGGTGGGGATCAGTGGCGGCCACGCGGACCTTCGTGAATCCAAACGCATCGCCGTTTGCTCCGCCAGCGGCGCCTAAGACGGTGTTCGGCGCTGGCAGCGCGTCGGGAGTGAGCACCGTCGCCTCCGCGTGGTCTGTGGCAGCTCCCAGCTCGAACAGTCCGTTCGCTCCGGTCCCTTCGGTCGGTAGTAGCAGTGACTTTCGTCTATGGGAGACCACGCCATCCCCATGGAGCCAACAGGGGAGCCACACACGAGACCCGTTCTCGTGGACTGGGGCCGCGACTAACGGTACAGGAGGCGGAGCGCAGCAGACGCAGAGCCCGATCGTGAACCCGTACTCCCATGACGGCGGTTCGGCGTTCATACGCCGCCCAACGGCCCCGAACACCGGAGCTGAGAACAACAGGCAGACTCTTGCGTCTCCTTGGGGTTCGTGGACGTTCCCATTGACCGCCTCGACTGAGACAAAGGCGCCTCAGTCGGCTGGGACGTTCCCCTCGGGTGTGTCCACCCAGTCGAAGATGCCTCAGTCGGCTTGGACGTTCCGTTCTGCTGTCTCCACGGAGACGAAGGCGCCTCAGTCGGCTTGGACGCCCCCTTCTGCTGTCTCCACGGAGACGAAGACGCCTTCGTCAGTCTGGACGTTCCCTTCTGCTCGCTCGACTGAGTCGAAAGCATCTTCGTCGCCTTGGACGCTCGCTCCTGCTGCCTCGACCCAACCAAGGGCGTCTTCGTCACCTTGGACGCTTCCGACGCCAGCCACTGGAGCTCCAGGAGGATCGAACCCACCGCCGAGTGCCAACAATGGCTTCAAGTTCACGTGGCAGCCGTCTGAATTCACAGCCAACGTTGGAGCCAACGCCAATGCAACTGGTCCAACCAGCGCGTGGAAGTTCCCTGCGCCAGTGCCGGTCCCCGCCGTGGCCGCACCCGTAGCTGCGGCTTCTGCGGCTCAGACCCCGCCCGCCCCGCAGTTTCTGATCGCACAAGCGGACGTTGATCCGTACGGATCCGGCAGCTTTGGCGCCGGACTCGTCGAGCAGCAGGTGAAAGCAACGCTTGGCAGCTCCGTCAGTGTCCGTGCCATCTCCAACGCTGGCAGCGCTGGCAGTTCAATGGACCAGTCGGTTGAATCGCTGTCTCTGTGTCCGACGCCGCGTCGTCGGTCGGTGCAGGTCGCGAGGCGCGTCGGACTGTCGCCGAACGCGATGGCGTTGCCATCCGGGACGATTTCTCGCCCCAAGCAGCCCATGATGATGCTTCAGAGCCTGAGCGGGACGCGCAGTTCGTGGACTCGCAGCGGCTTCCACCGCCCCGGCGCGCTCTTCCGCTCGTGATCGCATCGTGGCGTTCGAAACAGCAGACAGCGACGAAAGGAGCTGGAGCATTAGCAGCCAAGACCAGCGCTGACAGAGTAGGCATAGCAGTACATAGTAGGCGACTGTAGAACGAGTAGCGACCCAAAGCGAATGGAGACCGTGTAGCGATCTCGCTGCGTCCTTGTCCCATTATCCTGAGCGACGGCGGCGAAGATGAGAGCCGACCGCCAACACAGCGCAACAGAAGACCACGTTCGATGGAGATCAACGATCGACGCGCGAATCGGAAGTGCGAGCTCTCCCAACGCCTGCGCGTCTACTCAAAGTCCGCGGGCGAGGGCACCGGCACGTGTTGCTTGAGGTGCAGCACGCGGTAGTTGAGCTTGTCGACCTGCTTCTTGAGCGCGTCGCGCTCGGCGCGGGCCTCGTCGCGCTCCTTGCGCAGCTGCTCGACCGACGAGCCCTCCTTCTGCATCGTGTCTGTCCGCCCCACCAACGAGTCCGTCAGCGTCTTGGCGCCTCTGCGAAGCTCCTGCGGACGCTCCACGCACCGCGGATCTCGCGCAGACGCGCGAGCAGCTGGAGCTGGTACTCGCGCAGCTCGACGCCGCCCACGGGTCCGTCCAGCTTGGCCGCGCTGGCCTTGACCGTCGTCTCGAGCTTGTTCATGCGCTCCGTGATGTCCTGGATGGCGCAACAGACCGGCAGCCGCCCGTCAGTGCATACAGCGAATGAGATAGACCCACGCAGGGGCGAGACGCACCGTCAGGTCCGCGTCCACCTTGTCGAGCGAAAGAGTCGCAGCCTTCTGTCTCGCCGTCCAGTCGGTCGCCGGAGCCACACGAGCCGTCAGAAGCGGCCAAAAAGGTGGTCGGACACTAAAGACGGCGCTCCGAGAGGTCGGAGCGCGCGCTCAGGCCGCGGGGAAGCGCGCACCTTCGGGGAGGAGGCCATCGCGGAGCTGGTGGCCGAGCGAGAGGTTCTTCAGGAACGATGGCTGGAACAAACTGTTTACGGTGGACCACATAAGTCACAGATGTGCAGGAATTTACAGATATAGACATGGGTTCGAAATCGGATATGCCGCTGCGATGATGGCTAGCTTCTTCGAAGTGAACAATGCTGTGTGACCCTGACCGTCGTGCATGAGCCTACGTTGCAATATCCACTGCCAGATGCACAAAGCGGTCGGACTCGGTGTTGAGAGCGAACGACACTGCATACCTCTTTCCAATGGAACGCAGTGAATCAAACAAGCAACGACTGCGCGTCTCGTACGCTTTTGGCAGTCCCCCAGGCGGACTCTACTTCTCGCACACGCTGTAGTGGTTGCTCTTCATGACGCACGTGCCCTCTTTGCACGTGGTAGAATAGAGCGGCCAGCCGCACTGGTCGCCAAGTGCCACGTTGCCGTTCGGCCGGCAGTAACCGTAGTAGGCGCTCTCGTTGATGCACACCAGATTGCTCCCGCACGGCTTCGTGTACGTCTCGAACTGGCACTGCTCCCCATTGGCCGCGGTCGAGGTAGACGCTGGCACACACTGGCTGTAGTGGTCGTCCTTCTTCTGGCATGTGGCGCCCGAGACGCACGACCCCGTCCAGCCGTAGCCGCCGCACTGGCCCCACAGATCTGCCGGCGACTTGATGCACTGGCCGTAATAGTCGTTCTGCACCATGCACGTGAACCCTTTGGCGCAGTCAACCTTTTTGCTCTGCCACTTGCACTGCTCCCACTCGCCCGGTGCCTTCTTCGAGGCCCCAGCAGCCGCGACTCGCAGGTGGACGTGCCCATTCGGAGCGGCCTCGGACTGCTGGAGCAGGAACGCCGAGGCGACGAGCGCGACGGTGGCGACGAGCTGCATGGCTTGGGTCGAGTCTTGTTGCTGGCAGAAGAGACTAGCTGGGATGGCGCGCGTTTTGGAATGAAGCGTCATATCATGGCACTAGCGGTGGAGCAAATCAAATGGCTTCCTGCGAGGAAGACACGCAATGACATGGATACACAAGTTAACCCAGTCTCCCCACTCGAAAAGCTCTACCTATCGAATAAGTATACATTATCTTGATGTATATAATATAATGTGCCGTGATAGCATTTCGAGTAAATATACGACCCCAAGAAGGAGAGTGCTTCTGGGTGCAGATGGCACAATCGAAATGTTCGTGATGCTCCAAAGCCAAAGATTCGTGAAACGCTCCAACGACCAAGCCAAAGAACACAAAGACAGGAGAACTTCCAGCTAGGTGAGGTATTGGCTCTGTTGAATGCTGTTACGTCGACTCTCATGCAAAGCAGGTACGTCTCTGACCGAGCCTACATCCACCGCCTCGGCGCGTCGCTAGCTCGCGCCTACGGCTTGCACTGGCTGTAGTTGTTGTCCTGCTTGACGCACTTGCCCGAGTTGCACGTGGCCGTCCAGCCCGGGCCGGCACACTGGCCCCACAGGTCGGCCTTGGTCTTGACGCACTGGCCGTACCAGTCGCTCTGCTTGGCGCACTGGAGCCCGTTGCCGCACTTGAGGTCATACGTGTTCCAGTGGCACTGCCCCCACTCGGCGACGCCGCCCGACCCGGTGCTCCCGCTCGGCACGCACTGGCTGTAGTAGTCGTCCTTTTTCTGGCACGTGGCGCCGCTGGCGCACGACCCAGTCCAGCCGTAGCCGCCGCACTGCTCCCACAGACCCGCGTTCGTCTTCTTCTTGATGCACTGGCCGTACCAGTCGTTCTGCACGACGCACTCGAGCCCCGAGTCGCATGTCGCCGTCTTGTCGTGCCACTTGCACTGCTGCCACTCGCCCACCTTCATGTTCGACGCCCCGCTGGCCGCGACGCGCAGGTGGATGTGGCTGTCCGGAGCGGCCTCGGACTGCTGGAGGAGCAGCACCGAGGCGGCGAGCGCGAGAGTCGACAGGAGCTGCATTGCTTGGCCAGAGGTTTGCTGCGGCTGGTTCTGCTGGTTGGAGATCTGGGGCCTGGAGCGCGGAATCTGGAATGAGCCCTCGCATCCCAGCCGCGCGCAAGATCGCATTGCTCGAACGAACAGTGGGAGGGCACGCCGGCGGAATTAATTATGCTAAAATTTTCGAATGAAAATCGACGTTGAAGTAGCAAGAAACGACCAATCAGCGCCCTGGAAAAGAGATCGACCAATCGACGTGGCCCATTAATCGCATTTTAATCCGTATTTTAGCCACTCCTGTGTACTCAACATGATTTGTCCGGTGAACCTATACTGCGCAAACGGCAATTTGGCACCTAAACCTTGGTGGTCAGCGGAGAATCTGGGAGCTGATCGCTTGAGCTTTGTAACCCATGCCATGTTGAAGCGCATTCATTGGTATCTGCTACCCAAAGAATCAATAAACCAGTCCAACGGACATAACAGACGCCTCGACGCGCCGGATCCGGCGCAGACTGAGCGGGTTTGTGGCGTGGGTCGCGGCTTTAATCTCTGGCGCGAAGCCCTGGAGTAGTTGCTGGTGCGCTTCGTTCTCGGCATTTTGCGTGGGCTACACCGAACGCGGCATCAGCGAATCCGCCAGAATTTCCAGTTGGATGCCTCCAGCTGCACAGCGCTGGTCAAGAGGAGGTTCGACAATGCACAGCCAAAGCAGCTTCGGGAGCAACTCGTCCGGCACTTGTTGCAGGGACAGCTGACTGGACGATGAGCTGAATAGAGCTCTTTTGTGAAGATCCCAACGAGCTAGTAGCGTGTTTAACCCTTGACTTATGCGGCGACCCTGCAATTCAGCTTTGCTTGCACAAAGCGCTCCCCACGCGCTGCTGCGATCCCTAGGCATCCACAGCATCAGTATGCAGATAGAGCAGTGATAACAGCGCCCGAGTAGCGAAGAATGCCCGCTGTCAGCGCTGATGCCGCCCTGCAGATCCACGAATCACCACCCACGCCCTTCATCATCCTCGTCCAATGTCGTATCATTGCTCGCCTGGCGCGCTCGGGTAGGTCGAGGCATCCAGGCTCACCGCAGACGCTCGGACTCCTAGTTCAGGTAGTCCTCGACAGTATGGCCAGCCGCCAGCCACTTCGCGATGCGGTCCGGGTGGTACACCGCGCTCATGATCGCTGCATTGATCTCCGCCCGCTCCCTTTTCATGGCCTCGTAGTCGACCACCCATGGCCACCTCGACGGATAACCCCCAATGCGCCGCAGAATCTTGTCCTCAGTCTGTCGAAACGCACTGCAGTCAGGGAACTCCTTGGGGTTGAGCGCTTCGTCGAGCGCTTCCGCCGCCGCTTTGAGCACTTCGAGCATGTTGCAGTACTCCAACAGGTACTTCATCTGGCACTCCCGCTTCACGATCTCGGTAATTTCCCCCTTAGCGCAGTCGATGTAGGACGAGCACAGCTTGCTATCCCGAGGTAGCTTGACGCCTTGCTCTTCGAGAGCTTGGGTCAACTCGTCGCGGCGCTGCCCGCTGGTCTCCTTGAGACGACTTTTCTCTTCATACTCGCGCTCCTGACGTTTGATGTTGTCGACGAACTCGTCGTCAGCGCAATCGCGGCAGTATTGCTTGGGCCACTGCTTCTCAAAGTCTGCGTACATGTTGTCGTCCCAGCATCCGTCGCAGTAGGAATCGTGGCAACGATCACACCAGCCGGTACTACCAATGTTTGGCCTGAAGCAGATAGGGCACTGGTGTCGTGGCAGTCTCTTAAAAAACTCGTCATAAAAGGAGTCACTGAGGAGATCGCGATCCACAGACTCCCACAGCTCCTCGTCAACAACGCCCCAGTCAAGGCGATAGGCATATCGCCGCAAGAATGTTTCCGATTGGAGAGCACTGGCGTTTCTGCTAACGCTGGCCCAGTCCAAGCGATCCGCGTAGGTAAAGAAGAATACATCGCCCAGCTTGGCCTCCCTGCTGACCGTGTCCCAGTTTAGTCGATCCGCAAAAGTAGAGACGAAGGCATGGTCCAGCTTGGCGCTCTTGCTGACCTTGTCCCAGTCCAGGCGGTCCGCAAACTCGTTCATCACCTCGTTTGAGAGGCACGCAGCTTGGTCGCTGGTGACGCCCCAGTCCAGCCGCTCGCAGTAGACCCGAATACTAGAGATATCGAGCAGATCCGGCCTCTCGCTGGATCCTTGCCAGTCGATGCGGTCCGCATACTCCTCGAGAAGCGCCGGGGATCGCAGCAAGCTCGGGTTCCTGCTCAGCCGCTTCCAATCCAGCTTGTCTGCGTTCTCGCGGATGAACGGCTCGGTCAGGTCCTCGCGGGAGCTTGCAGCCGACCAGTGGTCTTGCTTGAGCGCGGAGACGGACGCCTCGTCGGACAACGATCTGCTCTTGGCATCGCTGCGCTTGGCCATGGCGCTGGGACTCTTCACGGTCGGAAATGCGGCACTGATCGTAATTCACACTGAGGCGTGGCCCACCGTGTGGGAAGCGTCCCTCGTACCTCCAGGCGCGACTGTGCTATGACTAGGAGCCGCGGCTCTTCCAGGTAATGATTCATTACCGGAAATGATCCGAGCAAACAAAGCATCCGGATTTGCATTTCGTCCGCGTAACAAGCTGCAGTGTGAACCCATTTCGAGCTTGAAGGTGCAAGGTCGTCAAGTAAACCACGACGCGCTACCGAAGTGCTAATCCGTATGCTGTCCTGATCATTTCCAGTCAGAGGAAGTACTCACAGCTTCACCCAACGAGTCAAGAGGCGACTTGGGATCTCTCCACATGTTGTTGCGGCTTGGACAGCATCAGAGGAAGAGCGACAGAGCTCTCCCCCGTCTACTTCTTGCAGCGCGACTCGGTGCTGGAGACGGACTGGCACGTGGCGCCATCGGCGCAGTGGTCGGACGTCCAGACGTTGGTAGACCCATCGTTCTGCGCACAGAGCTCGCCCACGGGGAGCTGGCTCGGCTTGCACTGGCTGTACCACTGGCTGTGCTGCATGCACGTGGCGCCGGCCTCGCACGTCATGCTGCCCGCGAACGTCGAGTCGCCGCCGCACTCGCCCAAGACCTTGATGGCGGCGCTCTTGCCTCTGAAGGACGGCGTCGGTGTCGACGTCTGCGCGTCTCCGCCCGCCTCATTGGCCACGCAGTGGCTGTACCAGTCGTCCCAGTGCTTGCACGTCAAGTTAGAGGGGCACGAGGCGCTCCACGAGCCTTGGACGGTCTTGCCGCCGCACTGACCCCAGAGTTCGGCTGCCGTCGGGACGCAGTGGCCGTACCCGGTGACCTCTTCGACGCACTGGAGCCCTGTCTTGCACGTCGCGGTACCGTCCGCCCACTTGCACTGGGCGTGCTCGCCCACGCCGCCCTGCTGGCCGTCGGGCTTCTCCTCCTCGTTCGTCCTCTTCTTCTTCTTCAGTTCGGTCTATTTGGTTCATTAGTCGAGCTACGATCCGAAATATCCTCTGAGTGCGACCCCTTCGCCCGTCACTTAGTCTTGTTCGTCCCCGCCTTGGTGCACTGGCTGTAGTCGGCCGAGTAGTAGATGCACGAGAGGTTGTCGCCGTTGCACGGGACCGACCACGGGCCTTTCCTGCTCATCCCGCCGCACTGCTCCCACTCGCCCGGGTTCTTCTTGAGGCAGTGCCCGTAGTACCTGTCCAGCTCGATGCACTGCAGGTTGGCGCCGCACTTCTGCGCGCGGTCCTCCCACATGCACTGCTCGTAGAGCACGCCGAGCTTGGTCGTCATGCGCACGCGCAGGTGGGAGCTCTGCTTGGCGTCCACGCCGCCGCTCGAGAGCGCCAGTGCCGACGCGGCCAGCAGCGCGGACGTGAGCGACGAAGACAGCATTGGGGCGATCCTGGTATGTAGCGAGCGCTCTTGGGCTTGGGAAGTGTGCGAATGGAGGAGAATGAGATCTTCTCCCTGATTTGGGGATCGTGATCTTCTTTCGCTCGATGGTACACTGTACCAATGTAGCCATTCGATCCAACTTCAACGCGTTTAGGTTCATCAACGAAGCGCATACTGCGTTGCTATATGTGTCTACGAAATGCATCCGACAACTCCCGAGGGATCGAAAGCAGCTTTCTCCTTACATCGCTGCGGTCATCGCCACGACAACCAACGCTGCCGAAATGACGGACACGCCCACTGCAGCCACTCCGTTGTCAACACCAGTCGATCCACTGCTGCTCATGGATCCGTCAGCCTCCGACGACTCCCCGGTCGCCTTGGTGAGCTCCGGGAACTCAAACGAGCCGTCGGTCAGCTCGCAGCTCTCGCCTTCTTCACACGGTGTGCAGATCTGCGAGTACCCCACGCGCTTGCAGCCGGGAGCCTTGCCGCAGCTCTGGACCGTCTGGTAGCACGGAGGGTT
>JAADXX010000223.1:0-36424 GCA_023338025.1 Phytopythium oedochilum | reverse complement strand
GCCGTTGTCGCTTCTCTTTGTATCGCTGATGCGCTTGGTCGACACGCTCTTCTAGGTGCTCGCGGAAGTACGTGTTCGTGCAGGTGGCGACGTGCTGCCACAGGCGCACCGGCATGAAGAAGAAGAAGAGCCCGAGAGGTGTGTCGCCGACTCGTATGGCGTCCGCACTTGGTCCCGAGTATACGTCTCTCAATCCAGGGTATGTGGAGGTGCTTTCCACAGGCTCGTATGGCTGCTGCAACTAGTCGAACGTGCTGGGCTGTTGGACGTCCTCCCAGCCGTCTGTTGACATGACCTTCAGGATCTTGGAGTCGAGGTTCCCGCTCAGCACCGAGTCAAGGCCGTCGAACTTCTTGAGAATGTAACTGGGACGTCCCGTTACACAACTGGGTACAGTTTGCCCTCCACCATTGCATGTGTAAGTGAATTTTCTAGTATGGTTACGTTTGTAGGTTGGTGACAGACGCACGTCAGGCGCAGCCGACGTGCGTTGACCTGTCACGCTCTGATTGGCTGATAATTGGGACGCAGCCCACTTTCAGCCAATCAAGAGCTTTCTTTAGGATTTGCGGTCCAGGAGGCTCTCCCCTCCTGGCTCTAAAACAAACAGAGTTGAATTTGCTTCCTCCTGCAACGTGTAAGTCAGTAGCGGGCCCCTGGCCTGTTACAGAGAAAGGCTTTTGACAGCTCGATCTCATACTCTGCCTGGGCCGCTGACGCTGCTGGACTTGGGTTATCGTCCTCCAACACATCTGCCCCATCCGATGGCTCATCCACGAATCCATCCTCGCCCAGCCCACCTTGCTCTTCCTCGTCGCCTGAGTCGAAGACACTATACTCAGCGGGATCGCTGCTGTCCTCGACCGTGTTTAGATCATCGTCTCCGCTAGATAGAAACAACTGGGCGACGTCCGTAAGCTCCTCGAGCTCGCTGCCTAGTTGACAGCATTCAATGCGGTTTTTTATGCAGGTTAGTATGCACGATAGGATGCAGCGTAAGATGCAGCTTTATATGCAGCTTACCGTCTTCATCCTGCTCATAGTCTGGGTCAACTTGCCCTCCGTCAATGGTGTCTTCGTAGTCGAAGTCGTGCTCATCGTCGATCGCCGACGGCACGTCGCTCGCCGCCAGACCAACGTCCTGTAGCTCCGATGGTGAGAGTAGATTGGCCGATGCTCGTGACCTCGACCGCCGGTGTTTTCCTGGTGCCTGTCGAGGCGTAACCCGCGGCGATGATGCCAGAGTTGACAGCGAGGGGGTTGATGTTGTAGAGGCCAGAGGGGTCGAAGAAGCGATCTCTTGAGTCCACGGAGAAGAAGCCGGGCCTGTAGGAGTTGTGATCGCGGGTGTTGGCGGCGAGGAAGCAGCCGGGGCCGTAGGAGTCGTGATCGCGAGTGTTGGTGGCGAGGAAGCAGCCGGAGAAGCAATCTCTGGCGTCAGCGTTGCAGTGCTTGGTGCCGCGGAAGAAGGCACCGCGAGCGTCGGTGGCGCAGAAGTAGCAGCAGAAGCTGGCGGCTGTGTTCTTCGGCGCGCCAATCGCGAAGATCGACCGACACCCTCGCCAGTCGCGCGCGCCTCCACCTCCGCAAGAGCAATGTCGTCAGCATAATCCGCCTCTGCAACAGCGGCAGCTCTGGCCACAGCGGCATTCGCGCGGAGGTTTATAGCTGCGACATCAAATCACGATTAGATACGCGCGATACCTCGTTTGCATGCAAGGTACTCACTGTTGGCATAGTATTCGAGGACTGCTGCGTCGCCGACGAAATAGTCGACCCCATCTCGGCCGTTTGGGTCCCCGCCTGGCCGAACGTAGCGATACCGCGTGTCTAGGCTTCGTCCTGGGGGCCTCTTCGATGTCCAACCGGCCGCTCGGAGTTCCCGCCAGACAGACACCCACGATAGATCATGTGCGGTGTAAATCGTCTTTCCTTCCGGGGCAACTATCGTTTCCCGCGCGAACGGCTTGGGGGGAACGACGCAGATTCTCGAATGAGGGAGGGAGTGGCGGACGGATTGACTGGCTCCTGACCTTTACCTGTAAAAAAAATGTTGTAGCCTCACAAATCAAATATTTTCAAAATAAAAAATCGGAAAATTTGTCTCCGGATGCCGTTGGCCATATGTGTACCGGCCATACACAGGATAAGGGCAACAACGAAAAATGGCCCTTCTTTACGATTTTTCTAATCTTGGTTTTTGTATTGTAAAGGGTTCGGTTTCGCCTCTCACATACAATTTTCAAGACAAAATGGTTCTTAATCTGCATTATGCAGACTTCCGGACTGGAGGGGTTAAATGAACAGATTTGTAGAATTGATGATTCCTACGCCTGAAAACAGAAAACAGATCAAAACAAGGTGAAATTTTAGGCCACTCATCACCTGTCATTAGCAGCAAACGCCAGCCATTCAACTGTGGCGCTGACTACGCCCCCAAGCACATTCGTTCATTTGTGCTTTGGCAAGATGCCAGCGCTCCGCATACCTCTCGCCTACACCAACGAGTTCAAGTACAAGACCGTCGTCGCTTTCGACGCCGCCCGCGAGGACGGCATCTCGCGCTCCGCCTTCTGCCGCGAGCACCACATCAAGCGGGCGACGCTTCAGACCCGGGAGCGCAACCGCGAGAAGCTCCGCATTGCTGCAACTGCCCCGCCCCGAGATCCTGCTCGCCGCGCCCGTCGCCTAACTCTCGGGAATAGTGGGCGCGTCCCTCAATCGCATACGATAGAGGACGCGCTCACTACTTACGTAAAGGACCTGAGGCGCGCCAGCTACCCGGTATCGCGCGAAGCGATTATCCGAGCAGCCGGGAGGCTGATGCCCGCGCTTGTCGACGGCAAGAGGCAAGAGGCGGTGTTGGCGTGGTGTAGCCGATACATGGCGCGTAGCGGCTTCACCATTCGTCGTATCACGCACTCCGGGAGAGCGACGCGCACCAACATGGAGTTCCTCAAGCTCGCGTTCGTCAACGAGATCGTCATCTACATGCACTCCTACTTCCTCGACCCGCACTCTTCGCTCCCTCCCAAGCGGGTCCTATTTAATATGGACCAAACAGCGGTATTTTGCGATACCGCTGTTACCACCGTTGAGGTGGTCGGCAGCAAGATCGTCCCCGCCATCTCCAGCGGCAACGAGTCGTACAGGTGCACGCTTGCGCTCGTCGTCTCGGCTGACGGGCGTCAGTTCCCCCCTCACTTTGTCTACAAGGGGGAACCTGGTGGGGCTGTGGAGGAGGAGGTGCGCGGGTTCGCTGGCCACTCCAGCGCTACCTTCTCTGTCCAGACCAACGCTTGGTTCGACGAGAGGGTGATGCTTGAGTGGATCAGCGACAACTGGCGCTACGTCGTCCGAGAGCCTGCAGTTCTCATACTTGACTCGCTTCGCGTTCACAAGAAAGAGACCGTGCAGGCAGCGCTCGCTGACTTAGGAACGGTGATTTTCTTTGTTCCTGGCGGTTGCACAGGAATTTCACAGCCTCTAGACGTTGGCGTGATGTCGCCATTCAAAAGCTACTACCGCAAGATATCGACGGACTACGCGGAGCCTAGAAAGCTGAGTGCTAGCCAGCGCTGCCGAAAGATGTTCGACCACTCACTCGCGGCCCTTCGTCAAATCAAGCCGCAGGTGATTCGTAATGCATTTCACAAGGCGGGTCCTTTTATACCTTTTGGACCTCCTTTTAACGGATAAAAATACAGTTCATCAGTTTCAAAACACGGCAGCCTCGTAAAACAAATAACGCATTTGATTGACTGATTTTTCCAATAGAAATGCTGGCGTGCTGTAGGTTTCCATGTGCTGCATCTTTCCGTATTTTGCGGTAATCTGCGTGCCTGCGCCGAGCAGAGAGACGTGAACACAACCATAAACACACCCAAGCAACTCACCTGCCAGCGCTCAGCGACTCCCGAGGTCGTTTCGGCGTGTTGGCCTCCTCGCGTGCGTCCGTGCGCATAGCTGTCGTGTGCGGCTCGCTTGCGGGCCCAGTGAACGACAAGCCATGGCGCGCACGCGTCAGACCGCCGCCAAGTCGACCGCAGGAAAGGCACCGCAACGGTCGATCGTCGCGCGCGCTTCGCGCAAGTTCGTCGCTCTCCGCCACCACCCGAACAAGCGCTGGGAAATCTGGTCCGTCGTCGACCGTCGTGGGTCCCCTGGTGGCTTCAAGTACCGCTTCGTATGGGTGATGGCAGGGAAGCACCATGATTCGGGAGTGTCCCGACATCGCCGACGACCTGCGCATCGTGGGCGAAGTCAAGACGGCTCAAGAGAGTGATGCAGCCCTTACCTTCCAGCGCTTCTTTCGGTCCCGCTCTCCATCCGCGCTTCGATCAACGGTTGTTGCGGCTTCTTCGCGCTCGAACTGGCTGCGCGTGCTCTTGGTGCTTCCGAGTGGTCAGACGACCTGCTCGTGAGCTACTACTTCGACTGCTCGGGCCTCGGAGCACGCAACGCGCTCCCACTGGTGCGTCGTGGTCGCATTCGCGCCATTGGGCAGCTTGCCATTGTGTCGGCGCAGGCGGTGCTCTGGGTCCGTCGAGTACCCGACGAAGGTCCAGAGGTCGCGCTTGCCTCGGTCGCTCTCGATTCCTGGAAACACGCTTGGCGCCAAAGCGTGGTTATTCAAAACCGCAACATACTTTTATCAAGTGTCCGATCCGGCCGCTGCGCTCTCATCCCAGTCGGGCAGCGAGTTGTCCGTAGTCTTGGGCAAGTAAATGAGATGCATGCTGATGACGAACAAGCGAATCGAGATCTGGGCGACGCAGGCAGCGACCGCCGCCGTCCGCTGCTATCCGCTCTTCCCTTGTAGTTTTCATTACTGGCGCGTAGCCTAATGTGTGTTCTGTTTTCCTTGGCCAGGTTGGCCATGCTGTCAATATGCATTCCTACGACACCTTGATACATTTCCTCGTGTTGCTTCTCGTCTTTCTGGTTTATACTTTTTCTGGGGGGGGTCTTTATTCGATTATCATGCATGTGTCGGCATTCAGGTTCGCTGCCTGAATGCGCGGTGCGACCGAGGTCCGGCGCGCAACGGCGCTGCCACCTCGGGCCGACGCGCGCTGCGCTGTGGCGGTGTCTGGCTTGGCTGGGATCGTCGACACGCGACAGCACCAGGCCGCCATCGAATATATCGAGTTTACTTGCTGACATGTAATCAGATGGTACGTAGTTCAAAACATATGTTTAAAATATGTTTGATTATTATGATAATTTACAGGTTTTATTTTCGCACTTTTCATTGGTCAAAATGTTTTCATCCAACTCTAAAGCAAGGCAAGTTTATTCGGGAGATTATCAAAAATGCGCTCCTTGTTTCGATAATGTAGCCAAACCGCCGACGCGAAGCGACGCGAGTCTTCGTACTTGCAGTCGCCGCTGGGCCTCTTCTCAGCTCTCCTCTCTCCACGGCAGCGCCCGTCGCCGTCGCTGGAGCGTCCGGCGGTATGGGCGAGGGAATAAGGAGCAAGCCGTGGTGGCGGCGCGGCGCGCTGCTGCGCGGCATCCCCTCGCACTACAGCGTGCGCACCCGCATGCGCATGGCGCTGCAGTTCTCGCCGGTGGGCACCGCGTGGGAGGTCTTCCAGACCCTCTTCGCCGTGCTCGTGTCGGCGCTCTATGTGGTCGAGACGTACCGCCCGGAGCTCTCGACGTCGATGTTCGATGCCGTCGCGCTCGGTGTCTTTGGCGTCGACTACGCGCTCAACCTGTATTGCAGCGAGTCGCGGTGCGTTCCTTGGCGTGCTCGTACTACTGCACACCGAAATCTCACTTCGTGAACCCCTCCTTCCCCTTACCAGCCTCCGATTCATGTTCAGCTTCATGGGGCTCATGGACGCCGTGAGCCTCTTCCCGTCGATGGCCGACCAGCTGCGCGAGGGCGAGCACAAACAGTCGTCACTGCCCTTCATCCGGTTCGTGCGCGTACTCCGGCTCCTGCGGCTCCTGCGCCTCGTCCGCGCTGCCGGCTCCCGGTCCGTCTCAGGTCAGTGCTTGTCCGCATTCGTGACACTCGGACCCGCCAGTTTGACACGACTTCGTTGCCACCGCAGCTGTCCAAAAGCAGATTTACACCATCATGCTGCTCATCACGTGCATCGTCTTCATCACTGCCGGCATCTTCCATGCGGTCGAGAACGGAGACACGCGGCCCGAACTCAAGTTCGGCGACGCGCTCTACTACGTGGTCGTGACCATCGCGACCGTCGGCTACGGCGACATCACGCCTCGGACGGCGGGCGGCAAAGCCGTCGCGGTCGCGATGATCCTCATCTCCTTCACCGTCATTCCCCGCGAGCTCTCGCGGCTCAACCAGCTCATCGCCATGCAGTCGCAGTTCCGCAAGACATACCAGCCTGCGATCGGCAACCCACACATCCTCGTCGTGGGCCACGTCACGGACTCGCGCTGCCTGCTCAACTTCTTCCGCGAGTTCTACCACCCGGACCGCGTCTTCAATGGCGAGTCGGGCGTGCGGTCTCCGCGCCAGTCACCGTGCGTCATCATGGGGCCCGACGAGCCGACCGAGGAGATCATCAACCTCCTAGACCACCCCGTTCTGCAGCACCGCGTCACGTACATCAAGGGCTCCGTCATGTCCGAAGAGGACCTGTGCCGCGTCGGGGCCGACTCGGCTCGCGCGTGCTTCATCCTCGTGTCCAAGCTCGCAGCGGACCGGCAGAGCGCTGACGCCGAGGCTATCCTGCGCCTGCTGGCCGTGCGCAACTACAACCCGGACCTGGAGATCTTCTCGCAGATCGTGAGCCCCACCTACCTTAGCTACATCAGCGACGCGAGCACGGACCACCTGCTGTGCCTCAAGCAGCTCAAGATCGCACTCATGGCCAAGAGCTGCCTCTATCCTGGGCTCACGACGCTTATCTGCAACATGTGTCGCTCGTCCGCCGTCTCCAAGCGGGAGGGACTAGCGGGCGGCTGGCAGCAGGAGTACCTTGAGGGAATGTCGCTCGAGGTGTACGCCACGACATTGCCGCGCGAGTTCAACGGGTTCACGTTCAGCCAGTCGGCCGAGCTCCTCTACAAGTGCACTCGTGGTGAAGTCATCCTTCTTGGCGCCTACGAAGGCAGTCATCCGAAGGAGACACGCGTGGCGAAGGCGGACTCTCCGTCGCGGCTTCCAACGGTGCGAGTGCGGCCGAAGCTGCTCCGACGAGATGAAGTTGACATGGCTGACGGAGTGACCGCCAGCGAAGAGGTGGCCGTCGACCGGATGCTGTCCAATCCGGGCGATTCGCTGGTCATGCGCGAGTGGCACGTCGTGTACGTGCTGAGCGACAACAAGAAGCTCACGCTGGAGTCGACGCTCTCGAGTCGCCTCAAGGAGTGGATTGACGCCGGTAACATCATTCCCGCCCCACGAAGCGCCAAAACCGCCAGTGAGAGCCATGACGGCAATCGTAACGATACCGACGAAAGTCATGGGGACGAGGAAAGTGACCGCGATACTGCGGACTTCGCTCAGGACGACGAGCTGCGTCGGGCATCGGCGGTGGAGTTGAGTCTGAATGAGACCTTGGACGTCTTGGCGATCGAGGCGAGAGAAGCTGCTAGTGCAACAAGCGATCGCACCTTGACTTCACCACGTCCAGATCGTACGGATGACCAGCGACACCAGCGACAGGTTGTGATCGAGGGTGCAGCCCACCCTGTATCGGGCGAAGAGCTCCGGGACCACGTCATTGTCGTGTCGGATCTGGACGAGCCGTCACTCGTCGCGTTTGTCACCGTGCTGCGCCTCAAGCACCACACCGCCGCCGTATTCAGCAGCCGCAAGCGCGAGGAGAGCCACCGCAAGCGCCGCCACTGGCCAATCCTGTTCCTCTCGTGGTCGTCGCCGAGCGGCACAGTCGCCATCTCGAACGCGCTCCAGCGGTTCGACGACGTGTTTGTCATGCTCGCGACGGCTGATTCAAAGTCGGAGCTGCTCCGCGCGAATCTCCTGCGTGCGCGCCACTGCGTACTGCTCGCGGACAACTCCGCGGTCCAGAACATCGACGGCGGCATTGTCGACAGCCGGATCATCCTGCATTACCTTGCTGTGATGGCTATCCAGGCGGAGGCCATAAGCGCTGCTCCACTCGGGGCGGCGATCGCACCTCCAGGATCAAGAGACTCATCCTTCTCGTCCTCGTCGTCCATGACGCCGCCGGTATCGTCGACACCCACGAACGGAGCGAGGACGAGACTCCCGCACGGTGTGGCCATCCGACCCATCGTCGAGCTGTCGATCGCGCGTACGATGCATATCCTCAACACGGAGTTGCGCAAGCGCGTGCTCGCAGCAATGCCGTCGCGGGCTGGCGGGCTGCAGCGTCGACTATCGCCGAGTGCCGATGCGAGTCTCGTGCGCGCTACAAGCTTCGGCTACACGCAAGGGCACCAGCTCCAGCAACAGCACGCACCTGATTTCCGCCGCCAGAACTCCAGGGACCTCGTCAAGTCTGGAGTGACGAGCAGGCAGTCGGGCATCGTGCGCCAGAGCCTGTACAATCTGGATCAGAGCCTCAAGTCCCGCAAGCAGACCCAGGACCGCATGTCTAGCATCCGCCGCGACCAGGAGTCGAGTCAGCGCCACCACTTTGACTACCGAGGGTCAACCGCGCTCCCCTTTTACGCTGCCGGCTACGGCTTCACGGACGACATCTTTGACAACATGCTGTGCCAGAGCTACTTCACGCCTGGACTTGTCCGGTTCGTGCGCGAGCTGCTTTTCTCCGAGAACGGCCGACCGTCCGGCCACCACAATAGCCTGAGTAGCCTGAGCTACAACATAGACGATCAGGACGCGGGCAGCGACGACACGCCTGCTGTAAGCTCGCTGATACAGGTCCCGGTCCCGCTCTGCTTTGTGACACGGACGTTCGGCGAGTTCTTCATCGACCTCGTCGCGAACGGGAATGTCATCGCAATCGGTCTGTACCGGAAAGCAGCCTCCGCCTCACACCTGCCGTACGTCGTGGCTGGGCCAAAGATGGAAGCGGTTCTCCAAGCGGACGACCTCGTGTTTGCGCTCGCGCCACCTGGAGCCTGGAAGCGATACTCGGCTGGCCTCAGCACCAAGACGACGAAGCTAGCACACGCACCGGTGCCTTTCATTCATTATCACTTGAAGAAAATAGGTCTGCAGCAGCAGCAGCAACAGCAGCAGCATCAGGTCCATCATTGCGTAGACGTCAGCCGAGTGGAGGAGGAGGAAGCGACGGATCTTCAGATAAGCCGAAAAGGTTAGCTTCCTTGTTAGGTCGCGCTTGCTTTGATTCAGTCGTCACACTAGTTGTTCGCCAAACAGCTCGAGAGTGGGCTGCACGATGGGACGGCTCACTGCTTGAGCACCTGCTCTAGGATCATATCGCTGTTGGTCACGGTCGTGCCGCCGAGAATGACTTGGAAGGGCAATTCTTGCAGCGCATTGTGCACTTCTTGCACCTGCAATTGTAGCGCCACACATCCATTCATGAGTGCCGATCGATACCTAGCGTGGACGTACTGTTGTGCCTACGCACCTCTTCGAACGTGATGCCGCCGACTACAAATACCACCAGCACCTGCGAGTTGCCAAGGACGCGACGATTCCCACCTGTCTTCGTGCCACCGTTGCCTCCCACCCCGAAGCCGAAGCGGCTGAACCCGCTTTTCAGAAGGTCAATGCCGGCGCGGGTCAGCTGCTCCGACACGTCGACAATCTGCGCGCAGCAAGAGACCACGTTACTAAACACGCAACGGTAGCGCAAGCCGGTGAGCACGTACATGCTGTAGCTCGGGAATCGAGTCGCGCGTCGGGTCGAGGGCGGCACGACAGAGCTGGGCAACTAACGACCGCGGTTCGCTCGCATTTGTAGACTCGTACTCTTCGTCGTTCAGCTGCGCAAACTCTTGGCCGCACTCCTGCAGCATCATCGCATTGACACGTGGTAGGCTTAACAAAAAGCGCACTGTCAGCTAAATTACAGATTGGCGTGTTCAATCCGTACCTGGAGTCGCTCAACGATGGTCGCCGCAAACGATTCGGCGAGCGCCTTGGCCACCACGTTATCGGCGAGTGGCTCACTGTTCGTGGAGGGTAACGATCGTCGCGGGGAGGATGTTCTTGCGTTCTGGCCATCGTCGTTCCAGTCCCAGTCTTCGTCGGCGTCATTGCCGTGAACGGTTGCCGTGGCAGTCGGCAATTCGGTCACTGCGTTCGCATGTATGGATATTTGGTCGAAGAAGTCAGGAAATTGGGCTTGCAGCGAAGTCGGGCTTGCCACCGCTGCCTGTATCATATCCAAACGACAGAAGCGGTTAGACACCAGCTCACCGATACCGAGCGATACCGAGAAAGGGTCTTTTCACCTTCAACAGCATCTCCGACATGACTTTGCGCAGCATTTGAGCCGTAAAGTCCTCCATGGGTGCCTGGGAAGAGAGCGCGAAGCCGTGAACCAATAGGGTCAACAGCTCCGTCAGCGACAGCAAGTCCGAGCTGGAAGATCCCAGCTGGCGCTGAACTCTGTCTGCCAATTCCGGGACGATCCATTCGCTGGCACTCTGCTTGCGAAGCTGGGTCTGCCGCACTGCAGACTCGCGGCATCGATCCCAGTCGCCCTGCCCGCGCTCCATGCGCTCCAACGTCTCGAGAATCACGATGCCAAGCTCGATAAGAGCGCTTTCATCCACCGTGGTCGGCTCACCGGCGTCCAGGATGTTGCACATGCGACGCTGAACTACATCTCGCCCGCGCGTGCTTGGCTTTTTCTCTCCAGGCTTGCGGACCGAGCTGGATTTGATGATCTTCCCTCGCTGCACGAGAGCGTGCTCAACTTCCTGTAACCTCCTGTCCAAGTCGCGCAGCGCCAGCTTGGCTGGGCGGAAAGCTAGTGAGCGAAAGATCTGCTCACCACCCGAGTTGGGCGGGTGCGCAAGGCTCGCGCCGCCATTCCATGGGATGCGTGAAACAAAGGGGGACGCGTGATGCAAAGGGTGGCTGGCGATCGATCCGGTAGGGCCGTATGAACCGATAGGCGGGATCGGCTCACAGCCGTGAAGCGGGAAAATCTCCGTGATATGAGGGTTTGCGCGCTGCCAATTCGCGAAGCACACATGAGCCATTTGCGGAATTGAGACGATGCGAAGGAAACCCTGTGCGTACCGTGGAGATAGAGCTGCCAACAGCATCGCTCCCCGGTGACTGCGGGAGCAATGCGAGCACGCGGTCGAGCAAAGATACCCCGAATGAGGTCGGGCCGGCGAGGTCGCACGTTCTAGTACACCACCAGGACCGTGGTTATGGGGTAACCATAGCAAACGAGATCAGCCTTGCTTCTCACGACGTACCTGTCGACAATGATCACGGACGCTGGCTGCTTGTCGCCATGAAAGTGCGCGCTTTCACCGCTGCCATCGTCGAGCTCGTTCAGGATACGCAGCTATACGGGCCAGACGTATCAATAGCATGCTGGGCGAGAGGACCAACCACAAAGCCACATACCAGTGTATGTCCGATCTTGAGTGAAGTCGCGCCGAGCGCGAAGATGCGCTCTTTCACGTCGAGTCTGGCGCGTGAGAGCAGTTCTCCAAGTACGTGGGCCAGCAGCCGCAGCGACCGGCGAAACGCGTCGGGAATGTGCTCGGGCTGGACTTCCTTGACGTGCGTGTACAACTTGGCCCGTTCGGCGCTGCTTGGCGCGACAGACACTACGGACGACGAAGTCGGAGGCAAGCCGCTGTCACTGGCGCGTCCAGTCTGCACCTGATGCAGCATCAGCGGGAACGCCGACGCGCAAACCGGGTGGCTCAAGACGAACAGCGACGGCTCGACGCCCGGCACCTTGTTGGACAGCAGCGCCGCGACATTGAGCGGAAGGTGCACCACGCGCACGCTCGGCGACGAGGGCTGCGACGTCGGCGCTGGCTTCGCTTGCGTCGCCGCCCACGACGCGCTCTGCGTTGGCTTCGGATCGTTGTCGTCGGTCCAGTCCCAGTCCTCCTCGTCGTCGCCGTTCCCCACCTGCTGCAGCAGCTGCTGCTGCTGCTTGGACGCTCCGCCCGGCCGCTCGTGTCGCGGACTCGCGACTGGACGAGGCGCCAGCGCCTTGCTGCCTGGAAGGTGCTCGCCCAGCGCGGCCGCGAACGCGTCGAACGCCATGGCCTTGCCCGCCTTGGCGCCTGCCGGGACGGCCTCGCCGCCGGCCTTGGAGAAGTCGAAGCACTCGTGCGCGCGCTCCGAGAGGCTGCTGCACACCGTCAGGTGCGCGACCGCGCCGGTGGCGAGCAGGCGGCGCAGCGCCGGCTCGTAGTCCCACAGGAACCCAGACACGAGCAGCACGAGCCGTTCCACGACGGCCTCGCCGTCGTCCTCCGCCTCCAGTCCCTCTTCGTCGGCTCCGTCGTCTTCCCACGGGAGCGGGGCCAGCAGCCGCCGCACCTGCGCGCGCGTCTCGCACCGGAGCAGCGCGTCGGCCGCGACGATCCGCGGGACGCGCAGGTCGCGCAGCAGCAGCGGCAGCGCGCCCGCCCAGCGCAGACTCTCGACTGGGCCCGGCTCGGCCGCGACCACGCCCCCCTTGAGGTGCTCGGCCGCCTGCAGCACGCCCGCCAGCACCTCCTCCGCCACGTTCACCGCCCCCGCCATTTTCCCACGTGGAATGCCGATCAAAGTGTCGAGTCGTGATTTAGGACCCAAAACAATAAAAAATAGTTTATAATATGGACTATTTTATATTATCATAGCCTAAAATAAAATATTTACATAAGAGGGCGGAGGCGCGTCTCACGATCGATCGCTTTCTACAGGGGAAGCTCCATGTTGGATGGTCATTGCGAGATCGAGCCTACTGCCGGAAGACGCGATGCTGCTGCTGCAGAGGCTGCTGCGCCGAGAGGGCGGCCGCGCGCTCGGTCCGCGCGCGCTGGCGACCGCGGGGGTGGCGGCGACACCCGAGGGTCTCGAGCGCTTCCGCCACGTGCCGGGCTTCCGCGCGTACCCGCACGCGTTCCCCGTGACCATGACGCTGCAAGAGTACCAAGCCAAGTACGAGGCGGCGCTCGAGCCCAAGGCGCGCAACGTGGACGAGCCGGTCGCGATCGCGGGTGCGCGCTGTCCGTCTCATTTGCTGCCTGCTGTAGTCTCACGACGGCGCGAACAACGCAGGACGCATCGTGGCCATCCGCGAGGCGAGCAAGAACCTCGTCTTCCTGGACGTGCAGAGCGACGGCGTGACGGTGCAGGTGCTGTCCGAGGCCAAGCACTTCCACGGCAGCGCGGGCGAGGGCGGCGACGCGGACGCGGCCAAGCTCGAGTTCCGCAAGCTGCACGAGTCTCTGCGCCGCGGAGACATCATCGGTCGGCTGAACGGACCCCTAGCAGCTGTGGATGGACGCATCGCAGCGGACTGACCTTTGCTCCCGACAGGTGTCAAGGGCTTCCCGGGCAAGTCCGGCAAGGGCGAGCTGAGCGTCATTCCGCGGCAGATCGAGATTCTCGCGCCGTGCATCCAGCCGTTCCCCAACTCCAAGTACGGCATCCGGGAGCCGGTACGTCGCGTCTGGCGGTCGTAGTGCGGCGAAACAGGCGCTCAGGCTTTTCCGTCGAACGGCGCGTGGACTTGCGCAGGAGATCCGCTTCCGTAAGAAGTACCTGGACCTACTGACGAACCCGGGAGTGCGGCCGATCTTCGAGACGCGCGCCAAGGTCGTGCGCGGCATCCGCCGGTACCTGGAGGACCGCGGGTTCCTGGAGGTCGAGACGCCCATGCTCTTCTCGGCGGCAGGCGGCGCGGCGGCCCAGCCGTTCGTGACCAAGTCGCGCGCGCTGGGCAACGATCTGTTTCTCCGCATCGCACCGGAGCTGTTCCTCAAGCAGCTCGTGATCGGCGGGTACGACCGCGTGTTCGAGATGGGCAAGGTGTTCCGCAACGAGGGCATCGACGCGACGCACAACCCCGAGTTCACCATGTGCGAGTTCTACCAAGCCTACGCCGACTACAACTCGCTCATGGACACGGCCGAGGAGATGATTTCAGATATCCTTTTCCCGCGACGATCGGGGGAAGCTGGAGCGTCTAACCCTGCATGTTCGGAGGCACCAGCCAGGCACCAGAGGTTCTCCTTGACTGTTCTCTCGTGCACGCATTGTGAAGGACGTGACAGGCGCGTACAAGGTCCAATACCCCGTCGACGTGGACACCGAGGCCGAGACCGAGGGCGAGGCGGAAGGCAACGAGCCCGCGGCTAGACCGACCGTGGAGATCGACTTCACGCCGCCGTTCAAGCGCCTGCCCATCCTCGAGACACTCGAGGAGTGCCTCGGGGAGAAGCTGCCGGACGTGAACTCGAACGGTGCGGCCGGTGTGGATACTACATGGCTGGTCGTTTCTAACGTGCTGTCGGTTGCCGACAGACTCGATCCCAAAGCTGTTGGAGTTGTGCAAGCGCCACCAGGTGGACTGCCCGGCGCCGCACACGTGCACGCGGCTCGTGGACAAGCTGATCGGGCACTTTGTGGAGCCGCTGTGCGTGCACCCGACGTTCCTGTACAACCACCCGGAGTGCATGAGTCCGCTGGCCAAGGCGCACCGCGCGCAGCCGGGCGTGACGGAGCGCTTCGAGCTGTTCGTGGCCGGCAAGGAGCTGTGCAACGCCTACACGGAGCTCAACGACCCGTTCGACCAGCGCCGGCGGTTCGCTGCCCAGCAGCAGGTGCGGGGCGGGGCTTCGACGTACTCGGTTTCCTCTTGGTGTGTGTCACCTGAACTGCTCGTGGTTGCCGCCATAGGACCAGCAGCGCGGGGACGCAGAGGCGCACAGCAAGGACGAAGACTTTTGCGTCGCGCTCGAGTACGGGTTGCCGCCCACCGGCGGCTTCGGCATCGGCGTCGACCGGCTCGTCATGCTGCTGACCGGGAACCCGCACATTCGGGTGCGTTCAATGCTTGCGCACACGCGGCCGCGGGAGTCGTCTAAAGATTGCATTGGCGTGCTCCTGCAGGAGGTCATCATGTTCCCGGCGATGAAGCCCAAGGCAGAGGCGTAGAGCAGTCTGAACGTCAGGAGGAGGCGGCGGCATGGTCGGATACGCATGAATAGAGAGAATCATACGACAGCGGTACACGCTTCCATCCACACGACTGCGCATTCGGTGCCAGGAGCCGCAAGATCGGCCCGCTGACGTTGCATGCCCAAACCATCCGGACCAATCCTCGACCAACATGCGCACTGTTTCCTGTCGCTAGAGCCCATCGGCCCGCCGTAAAAAGCAAGCGCTCACTGGCGCCTGATCTCCCGCGTCGCCTTCGCAGAAGCCGTCCCAGTAACCTAACGCCGTATCCCGAGGTACAAACACGATCACTTCATCGGCTTGCACCTTTCATACTTCAATGATAATGCAGGTGAACCCTTTCGAGTGAAGACAGACCCTTTCGCTGTAACAACAGAATGATGGTAGCGATTTTGTTCCCTACCCCTGGTACCTATTTCGTGTGGTTGACACCACATTTCTCACAACAGGGTGCGGTTTTACATTTGTTCCAAAACCGTCGAGGTAGTGAACACTTAAATAAACACTGTTATGCACCAATTCCGACGATATTTCTTATATTTGGTATCAAAATACGCTATGATCACAATAAACTATAGCAAAACACTGTAATGTCGAACTTATCATTTTGGCGGGCAAAGCGCACTTTCTCGCGTCGAATATGGCGCGGAATGGGCGGCCGGACGAGTGGAGTTGCCCGCTGTGCACGCTGCTGAACGCGTGGCGCGACCGGCGGTGCGCCGCGTGCGACAACGAGCGGCCGGCTGCGCTGGAGGTTGCGGCAGCGCCGGCGGCTCCTGCGCGCGCTGCTGCTGCGGAGACAACAGAGACGGAGAGGCCGAGGCGGCCGCAGGAGCAACAGCCTCGACCCCAGCCGTTCGTCTACCGCGAGGCATCCGGCGTGTTCTTCAGCTCTGCTCCGCGGCCGTCGTCTTTAGGCTCTTCCTGGCGACAGGAGCCGCGCTTGCGGGTGAACAGGCGGCGTAGGAACGCGACGGGGGAGCCGACGTCCCGTCCAAGCGAGCCAAGCAGCGCGGTGTCGACGCCTGCGCTGTGGTCTACGGCTCAATATGAACCGACCGCACTAGCAGCAGACAGTCATAGCCATGGGTTTGCGGACGGAAGCGGCGCGGCGGACTTTGCGCTGTCAACCAGCGACGACGCTGACGAGGACGCCGACGTGCCGTGCTTCAGCCTGCTCGGCCCAGGCATGGGGGTGTTCGGGGACACAGCCACAGCCGGAGATCCGCCCGTGACGGAACACTATAGCGGAGGAGAGGAACCCGCAGGCAATCAGTTCGTCGATATGACTCGCGACGAGCGGGACAGTGCAGAAGCCCAACCCACAGATGCTCGAGACTACTCGATCGGGTTCATCCCTGCGAGCCGAGTGGCGGCCCAAGAGGATCGCGCAGTCGAGGAGAAGCTTGCGAGCGCCGGGCTGGACCTGAGCGACTCGGGCGATGACGATGGCGAGCCGCATCGACTTCGGAGAGCGAGGCGGCCGCTGTCTCCGGTCCGAGAGGACGAGCGCTCCCTGTTAGCGAGTGGGCCGTCGTGGGAGTGTCCAATCTGCACCAACTTTAACGCCGCGCACCTCTCGAGCTGTGAACTGTGCGACACTGCCAAGGCGCAAGACAACGAGTGCTCGATCTGCTCCAAGATTCTCAGCCCCAACGCCACGCGGTGTGATCGATGCGGGACGGCCACAGATCGAGGTGCCAATGTCAAATGCGCTTCATGTTGGCACACGGTCGCTGACGACGAATGTGCTCGGCTGTGGAGCAGGAAATGATTTTATCGACCTCGCGTCTAGTCCAGAGAACAAGCGATCGGCAGCCTCAAACAGGCTGGACAGTAACTACGACAGGTGCGGTATGAGCCAGAGTGGCGTGGCGATTGCTTGGTGACTAACGCGAGCTGCTATTGCCCAGTGACTTTGAAAACCCGTACGCACCCGCGCCGTATGATCATGCAGACGACTACCCGCAGTATTTGGGAGAAACGAGAGGGGGTTACGACTCTGTCGAAGATATCTCCGACAACGAGGTAGGATGTTTGTTCGCGGCTTCAATCAGCTCCGACAACTCAATCGCGTGCATATTGTGACGTCGACAGGCGATCCAGCCCTTCAGCCGCCCAACAAGCCTCCGCGCGGATCTTCAAGAGTTCGAGCACTTTGTAAGCGTCGAAGACCTGCGCGGCGACTACGGATGCAAAGTCGACTATCGGAGCATGTTCGCAGGCGGAAGGTGCAAATCTGTTTGGATGGTTCGTTTTCTAGAGCATGTCTGACCGCTGACGGTGTCTGGCTGGCCATTAGAACGGGCAAATCGTACGCGGATCGACTGGCAACCAGGCGGCGAGCGTCCCAAAAGCGAAAGCGAGAGGCAGCAAGTAAAGCAGAGCAAGCTGCAGCAGGCGGCGGAGCAGCCAAGTCTCCTCGCCAAGCGAAGGGCAAAAAGACCGCGAAGAAGGCTAAGACTGTCGTGCGTCGCAGAGGTATGCTTTGCATCGAGTCTTCGACGACATTGTCCAGTGTTATCGTCCTCACCCACGCTTGCATCCTTTTTTATCCGAATAGCATCAACAGGGACCAAGCGCCAGCGCAAAGGGGGTACGGACGACCGCCGATCGAGTGCTCCGACTACCGCCCCATCCGTTAATTACTACGACTCTAGCAGCGTAGACTTTGGCGAAGGCGTCCGGACGATGGCGTGGGAGGGGGTTGGCTCCGCTTCCTACTATTGACGGCCTCAACTCGAAGTGGTCGCGCTACTGCAAAGACCAGCCGGCAAACTCACGTGCGTCCGGTCCACTCGCGATGATAATGCGAGCTGGTGCGTTTTGCACTCGTGTGCTCGTTGAACAGGCGCTTCAGTTCTCGCGTCTCGACCTTTCCCCACTTGAAGAAACGGACAAGGCGCCGACGGTTCAAGCAGCTCGTCCTCGAGGAGGCAGACATAGCACGAGCAAACGAGATTGCCGTCGTCGCGTGCCTCCGCTCGGCTTTCTCTGTATCGCAAGCGCCGTCCCCGAGACATCATGACGACGCTAGAGGAGGCGAAGGCTTTTCTCCAGAAGGAGGCGCCTGATGGAACGAACCTCTACGACCATCTCGCAGAGGTGCTGCTCAAGATTCTGGTCGAACGCCCCGAAAATCTGCACGAGACATTCGAGCACCTGTCAGTCGCCGTCAGGCAGCAGCGATACTTGCCGCCGCCTCCACCGCCTGACGGAACGCCAGGCCTCGCAGCCACCAGACCGTTTGTAAGTGTTTGTGTACGATGCGAGGCCACTGTGCATTTACTGACACGGCTGGGTGTCCCTACTCGGTTGGCGACGTAGAACGAGAAGTGGTGTCAGGCTGGATTCGACCTGCTCAAGGTAGGCAGTCATCGTCTCGCCTTCGCCCTCCCTCGACACTTACGAACCCTCGTGGAATTCACAGATCAAGGACGATGAGGGTTCGGCTGAGCGTCCCAACGGCGTGGCGGACTTGCTGGACGAGGCGAACATGCTCGAGTGGGCCGGCGTGGGGTTCTCCAAGGGCGAGACCTTCCGCCTGTCGCTGGCTCTGCAGCAGCTTGCTCGAACGAACGCGACCTCAACGCTACGGTTCTGGGGCAAGATCCTCGGCATCGGCGCCGACTACTACATCGCCGAGGGAGAGCTGCCGACGCCCTATGAGCCAGAAGACCCGTCGGCTGAGGAAGGCGCGGCCGGTGTCAACAAGTTTGCGTACTGGGCCATGAAGGACGACGGCGAGTACAAATGGGTCCAGTTGCCAAACGTGATCCAAAGCCAGATCCAAGCTGCGCGGAAGCTCCGTCGCTTCGTCCAGGCGGATCTGGACGGCAAGGTGCGCGGCCACCCACCGTTCCCCGGGACAGAGAAGCACTTCCTCCGTACTCAGATCGCGCGCATCACGGCGAGCACGGTGGTGTGTCCATCTGGTTACTTCCAGGCAAGCGAAGCAGGAGACATTGAGCCCGCTGAAGACCCGCAGATCAAGACCGCCGAGGAGCTGGCCGACTTGGGCGGCTGGGTGCACTTCTCCAAGGAGATCAACGCGCGCTACGGCCGTGCGACGCCTCTGCCTCCGCGCACAAGCGCCGACGGCGAGGAGCTTCCGTGGGAGGGCGAGGAGTTTGCCCCACCTCTTCGAGCCATCAGCGAGGACACTGCCGGCTCCTGGCGCGCCGAGCGCTTGCCAGGCACGCTAATCCCCTCGGTGGGCGAAGTGGCCGTGCTGCGCAGCTTGGTGTGGCCAGGAGCCGTCAGCATTGGCGTTGGCAAGAAATTCCTCAACGTGTACGTCGGCCACGGCGTCAAGTTCAGCGCCGAGCCGTACCAGCTCCAGCCGCCGCTGCCGCTGCAGGTCGGCTTTGGTGTGGGCTCTAGCCCCCTCGAGGACGGCGCGGCGGACGAGAAGCCACCGGGCCTGCGGTTCGACATGCTGGCTGAGCAGAAGGACTTGCTGGAGGACCCGTCGCCGCCTCAAGAAGAGGACGAGTAGCGCGCAGACAGCAACACGAACGCATCGGTACCTGTCGCGGTGTTGCGTTCCTCGCCCGACAATTGGATTCCCGGATTCTTCACCATTGCATTCCATTTTGCAGGGTCAAAGCACCAAAGCGTCACACTCACTCACTCCGTCACTCGCACGAGTCAAAGTACGAGCTGCACACGAACAGCTCGCTGCGGCTGAGTGCCCAGAGCTCCGGCCCGCCCGGGTGTGCGTTATTAGGCGAGCCCTTCAGGAAGTGCACTTGCTCCACGGGAGCAACGATGTCATCGTCCGACGCCGCATAGTCAACGGTGTGGACGCTTGCGACCGGTCTGCCAGTCTGGATGTTGTACGAGACCACTGCTTGCGGAGCCTCGCTCCCTGCCGCGACCACGACGCACTCGTCATCGTCCTGCGGGTGACGAACTCATTAGGACCAGCGACGTTCCACACAAAAGCACACTGGCAGACGCACCACGGCGAATCGGAGCATTGGCAGGTGGGTCTTGGGCCGGCCGCAGGCGAACTCGAGCACCTGGGTGTACTTGCGCACGTCCATGAGTCCGAGTTGGCCGTCCGAGCGCTGGATTACGACACGGATGTCGTCCCGCAGGATCTTGAGGTCGACCACGGAGCTGGGGTGGTAGCCGCCTAGCTCCTGAGCGCGCCGCTTGGCGCGAAGGTCCCATATCCATAGCGAGCCACTCCGCGTGCCGTTCAGGATCGATTCTCTCTAATCGCATGCATCGGAGAGGTTCATGAGGTGTGATTCGCCCGTGTTATAGTGGGCCAGCAACGACCGGTACCTCGCGAAAGAAGGCCTGGGACACCACAGGAGTCTGGCACTGGCCGTGAGGCGCGTTGGTGATCCCTCGATTACCCGGGATCTCGGGAACGACGTACGCGGCGCACGACCCGCTGCGTTGGCCCACGTGGCGACCACGAAAGCATCAGCAACGAGGACAGAGAGAGCCCTTCTTCGCATCACGAGCAGACGTACGAGCCCATTCCGACGCTGAAACCAGTCGGGAAGTATGGATTCCTGGCGTGTGAGGACAGCAGCAGTGCGAGAAGTGAGCCCAGGTCCTTGGTGATCCTCGTCGCAGCAACTGATTGACTTACCACGAGGCAGTCCATGGGTCGGTGAATGCCCAATTCTCCCACTGGCAGCACCATTCGCGCCACCGAGCAGATCTCCCGTTAGTTACTGCTTGGTGAGACCCCTCGCTACAGCGACAGTCGTATTGGATTCGCACCCGCGGCGAGTTGGTGCGTCCGCCTCTAAGCTGGCTGGCGTCAAGCAGACCGACGAAGCTTGTTGGCGTGCTCCCCACCGACTGCGACGAGCCAACGACCGAGAAGAGCAAGTCCAGGCCGAGTTGTGGCCGCCACTGAAGACTGGAGACCTAGACACGTGGAGGGTAAGGATCTGCTATCGGACGCGGTGCGTGGCCAACGCTTGCGACAGACCACGTACCCAGGAGGACGCGCCGACGGACACTTCATGCAGCTTGAAGGCGTGCTTGATGCGCATCTTGACGCGCTCGTCGCTGTTGGTACTGCCAACGACGCCACTGCGAGTGCGCGCGTCGAACATCTTCGTCGCCAGGATCCCCACTCGCCCGTTGCTGTCTGCAGTCAGTAGCAGCTCCACTCAGCCTCACTGCGAGCCGTTGACGGGCCACCAAGCACACGCACAGCCGATGGCACCGAGGTTGCTCGCCTCGGACTGGAGCGCCAGGCCTGTGAGTCGGTTCAGCCCCATCCTCATGCCCGACTGCCGCGTCAGCACTTGCGCCTCCTGCCACGCCACCACTAGATCAGTCATGGGGCCTCTACCCTCCCGCACTCGACGCGCGCCACTCACAAAGTGCTGTCCGAGGAGCAGCGGCTTCAGCGTCCGGTGGTCGCGCGCTGTCGACGACCAGGCGAGGCTCAGTTGCCGCCGGTCGAGGCACGCCTGGAAGGACGAGGAGCCCCGCAGTGCGCCTCGCCGACGCCCATTGGTCGGCCTCGGGCTCTTCACGCTCGCATAGCCCGAGCCAGCAGATGCAGCAGCTCTACTGGGTGCCAGACGGACCTTGATCCCGCGCTGGTCCCCCGCGGCGCGCCGGAAGTAGCGCCGCTTGCTCTCGTCGTAGTAGAACCCGGGCAGCTCCTTTGGCTGCTCCTCCTCCTGCCGCTGCTCTTCTTCCGCCTGCTCTTCCGCCTGCTGCTGCTCGCGGAGCCGCGCGTTCTCCCGCTGGCTCGCTAGCGCCGCCAGGAACGCGGCGCTCGGGCCCGCGTCCGCCGCCTCCGTGCGCCGCTTCTTGCGTCCTCCCCTGGCCATGAACTTCTGATACTATCGCGTGCGGCGAGATCGATAACGTAATGGACCGGATTCGTGCACACTCTGGACGACGGCGCTGCGCTCGCGGCTTGAAGCCCCATGAGCGCCGTGAGATTCGCACTAGAGCGCTGTCCAAGCCGGCAGCCGCCTTGTATCCGGGATAGCGGGAGCGTGGGCTCAATGGCGGGCTGCACAGGTATCCATTGGACAGTAGGAGCGAAGGGGGAAAGCAGATACATACGTTTATTGCTGCCGCATGGACGCAGCGACGAGCGCGTTCGCTGCGTTGGGCGGCCCTGACTGCTCCGCGCGCCTTACGCTACTTGAACAGGCCCTGGTACTTGGACTGCGCGAGCTCGACCAGCTGGTTGTACGTGTCGAGGTCAAAGTTTTCGCCGAAGAGCGTCGTCTTGAACTCCTGGACGGTCTCGCTGTCGGTCACGCGACCGATCACCTCGACCACCTTGCTGCCGTAGTCGCTGCCCGGCTGCGGCACCACGTTGACCGTCTGTCCGTCCTACTCCGCAAGCCACACACGCACACAAACGTCCGACGTAGGATTAGCCGCCGCCAAGTCCACTCCTCCCTTTCAACGCACGCTAACGCACCGACGTCCGCAGCAGCACCGCGTCCGGCGCGTACCGCTCCACGGCGCCGACAAGCGCCACGACGCCGCCCACGTGCGCGCCC
Source organism: Phytopythium oedochilum (assembly GCA_023338025.1). Lineage (NCBI taxonomy): Eukaryota > Oomycota > Peronosporomycetes > Pythiales > Pythiaceae > Phytopythium > Phytopythium oedochilum. Next base: position 13,849 of record JAADXX010000223.1, on the reverse strand, counting down.
AGCGACTTCTTGTTGACGCGCGGCGCGGTCGCTCCTCCGTCCATTGCGCTCGCCTCTTCTGGAAATGTGCACACTGTTGGCGCCAAAAATCTCCCGCGAAGCGCCTCAGCTCTTTTTAGCCAATCAATGTGAGTACAAATAATAAATAGACTTTCATTGGACGAAATAGCACACATGGTAAGGGACGCTTCAACATGGGGGGAGCTCGAGCAGCACCGATGGCGCCTTCTGTCGACGCGAACGCGCTCCATGGACGCCCTGGAGCGCCGCTACCTCACCAATACAGCCCAGCGTACTGCATACGCATCACTGTCGCTGCGGTGCTCGCGATAACGGGCGTATACGTGAGCTGCGGCGTCCTCACGGAGCGGCTCGACAACGACCAGCCGCACCGCCAGAGTCACCACCGGTCCATTGCCGCAGTCGTGGTGTGGCTAACGCAAGAGTACCCGAAGCGCTTCATGTCGTTCTATACCCCCAAGGTGAGAGCCGCGCGAGACCTCGCATGGCAAGCGCTGGACCTGCTGTGGGCGAGCGAAGACGTCCGCGGGGCACTGGACTTCACGGCGGCGTTGGTCGTGGTCGCGAGCTTGTTTCATCTGCTGGATACGTGGCGAGTCGTGGCGGTCAGGAAGCTGCGGACCCCGACGAGAGAAGACGCTTCTGCGTCAGAGAGCTCAAGCGCGACGTTAGAGTGCGAGCGGTAGCTGCAGAGTCTATACTTGAGGACAAGGAGCTGAGTACAACCCGACACTAGGGATTGCTATTGCTTGTTCAACCGCGGAGATGGGTCCCTCCGACCATTGACGAGCACGGGGAGCTTGGTTGGGAACTCAATAGGCCGTGGAGGCCGCAGTCCGGTCGGTTGGGCCCCTCGTGTTGGGATTCCGCTGTGTTGCGGCTTTGCTGGAGCGAGTCTCGGAAGCATCGACTGTTTCGTGCCCGAAGGCTTTACTGGAGATGATGTGGTGGATGATAGTTGATGCGGTGGAGGAGGTGACGGAGTAAAGCTCGGTCCCGATTGCGCTGCCTGTCGTCTCGCTGCTTTTGTGTCTTCGCGTTCCCGTCGGAGCTCGAGCAACTGGTTGTTGGATGCTGTCAGCATGACGTTTTGCTTCTGGACAACGTCTTGCAGCGTCGCTACCATGCGCTGAAGCTCCTCCACCTTGCTGTCGCGGGCGCGGAGCGTCGCGTCGAGCTGCTGCTTTACGAGTCCGTTGATCAGGTCGACCGCTTCCTTCTTCATGACGGTCTTTCGAGGTTTCTCGCGAGTCGGTGAGTTCGCTGGTGACAGCGATGTTGAGGACGGCGCTTTGGTCAACAAGCCAAACGAAGCATCCTTATGGATATGTTCTGGACGCGGTGCTGCTTCTTGTGTAGCCTTGGCTTTCTGCTGCTGCGATTGCTGTTGTTGCAGCAGCTGCTGTCGTTTATCCTCTCGCTGCTTTCTTCTCATCACTCGCAGCGCTTCTTGCTGCATTTGGACGCGCGCTTTCCATCGGCGATACGCTTGGCGCTGTCTGAATAGGCGTTGTATCTGTATGACTGACGCTTCTATCCTCTCTCGCTTCTGTTGTCGCTGCCGCAAGACCCACTTCCGGATAACCAAGGTGGCACGCAGTCGAGCTTGGGCTTCTTCTCGGCGTCGCCGCTGCTGGACTCTCCTTCGCAGCGCTTCAGCGATGACCTGGGATGCCCAACGCTGACGGTTGAGCTCTTGCCGATGGAGCAGCTGCTTTCGATGCAGTCGCTTCTGTTGAACCACTTGGTGGCGCCGGAAGCCTCGAGCAATCACCGCCGCCGCAGAGGACTCCTCCTTTAGACGCTGGTACTCTTGTATCACGGCGCTCATCTTCCGCCTTCGGTCCACTGGAACAGTGAATGCCCCGCTGTCCACCTCACTAGTCTCCTCTTCCTCCTCCCTCTGTTCATCTTGACCTCGCCAATCTGCGCTCTCGTGGGACGCCGATGAGTAGGACTGCTGCTGCTGCTTGTCGTCACTCTCGATGGCATGTTTGGTTGATGAATGAGCCTCCACATCTTCATCGTCGTGATCACTCGTTTCTTCGCCAATGCTACCGCGTGTAATTGGCTTGAAGCGATTCGATTGACGCTGCTGTCGCTGCGTTCGAGCTCCGAACCGCCCACGTTCAATCGATCGATCGCCGTCATCAACATCCTCGGTATCAAGTAGGGGGTCTTCACTATCGTCGGCAGGCTGGCCACGCCTGGGCTCCAACTTCGTAAGGCTTTTGCGCAGCTTGCGCACCACCTCCACCCTACTTCTCGGCACTCGGCTCGACTGCCAGTCACGACGTATCGATTCTCTGTCGTCATCGCCGCCGTCGCTATCACAATCTTGAGTATAGCGCGATGAACTCTGATCGTCTTGGCTCGGACCGCGGTTCGTCTCGGTCGCGGGCTGCTCTTGCTTAACGTAGTTGGACGGGAAGAGTCCTCGAACGGAGGGATTGTCCGTCGTGTATCCAAACCACCACCCATCGTCCTGAAGGCGAAGCACGCGCAGCGTATCGCCCCGCCTGAACGCTAGCTCATCGCGCTCTAGGAGAGAAGAACAAACCCGTTGGAGGTCAGGCGCTTCGCTCCAGCTCGCAGCTACCACACACCCGAGAGACTGCACCTTCAGGCTCGTAGTCGTACAGCGCAGTGGCCTGCATGATCCATCGACCCGACGAGGAGCCTTGCTGCCCGGTGGCACTCATTCTCGCATTTGGAGAGCACTGCTGTGATTGATCGAGGCTGCAAATATAGCAGGGGACACCAGCAGCAGCGGGCATATTTAGCTGGGCGTTGTTGCGCCTGCCGGAGAATGGAATATGCTGCGAGTTGCAGGCTTCGATACCATCCTTTGGCCTCGCGTTCGCACCCGAGAATCCTTCATGAAGACCGATCGTTGTGCAACAAGTCTACCGTGGACGTGCTGTGCCTTCATGTGCAGAGCTGCTTTCAATACGTTATCATGATCATCGAGAGTGGCGACGGCCGTGCTTCCGTCCGACACGGCCGCGCTGGTCTTGGCGCCTCACATCGGCGACGTGGGCGTGAAGCGCTGCTGCCCATAGCTCTGGAACCCGCGCGACGGCTGCGACGGCTGCGAGGAGGCCGCCGACGCCGACTGGCGCGTGTAGTAGGACGTGTACGGCTGCGCGTACGTCGACGCGGGTCGTCTGTCGCTGCGGCTGCTGCGACTGCTGCCGTGGTTGCTGCTGCGGCTGCTCGGGTTGTTGTAGTTGTTGTGGCTGTTGTGGTTGCTCCTCGCGCCGGAGCTCGGCGCGAAGCTCAGCTCGCTGCTCGCGTACGCATCCGAGCCCTGGTTGTGCCCGGTCGCGTACGTCGGCGGCTGGTACGGCGCGAAGTTCTGGAAGTTGGCGTGGTTGGGCGACTTGCGCTCGTCGTCATCGTCGGCGGCGGAGCCCGCCGCGCCGCCGCGGTTGTCGCTGCTCTCGTGCTCGTCGTCGCTGTGCGCGGCGTACACGAACTTGCCGTTCTCGTCGTAGTAGCCATGCTCGCGCGCCTTGGCGAGCTGCACGTACAGCCCGAGGGCGAAGACGAGCAGGAAGACGCCGAGGTAGACCCACCAGGCGACGGGCACGGCGCTCAGCCACGCCTCGGTCCGGTTGCGCTCGCGGTAGGCGGCCAGGTCGCTGCCGATCGGGAAGCTGCCGGCGAAGTAGCCGATGCCGTACATGAGCACGAAGGCGCCGCCGAAGCTCAAGCAGAGGATGAGGGCGACCGCGTCGAGCGCCGCGAGCGCGAGCACGAGTCCGAGTGTGGCCTGCAGCACGAGCAGTAGCCGGTCGGGCTCGTCCGCGTCGATCTTGTGGCCGACGCCGACGTTGAGGAGCCCGGCGAAGAGCACGCCGGCGCAGGCGCCGACCGCGAGCCGGCCGAGCGTCTCGACGCCCGCGCAGGCGGCGCCCACGACGACGCCGCCGATGCCGAACGCGATCCAGGAGCACAGGACGACGTACTCGCTGTCCTCGCGCACGGCGCGCTCGACGACGTCCGCGACCAGGTAGCCGCCGGCCGCGAGCGCGCCGAGGAAGACGACGGGCCGGAACAGCCGGAAGCCCGCGATGTTGGCCGTGCCGCCCAGGAGGATGCCCGCGGCCGCCAGCACGCTCGGGCCGGCCGAGACGTCCCCGGCGCGGTTGAGCCCGGAGAAGACGCCCATGGCCGTGTCGGAGTTCAAGGCGCGTGCGGACGCGGGCGTGGGCGCGGGTGTGGACGCTGCCACGCTGTCAGCGACGACTGTGGACGACCGCAGGGACGAGGACGATGAGGACGAGGACGAGGACGAGGACGAAGGCTGGGCCAGCGCGCTAGCGGCGAGGAGAGCGAGCGCTAGCAGCAGCGCGAGCGTCCGGCGAACCGAGCGCGCCATGGTTGGGGCCCGAGCGCTCTGTGGTTAGTTGACTAGGCGTCGGTGGTAATGTGAAGGAGGGGAGAAGGCGGACCGAAGCGCGGGGCTGTACATACTGGCTCCAGTATGCCTCGGTCTCGTTTCTGCGTCGGGGTCTTCCATCCTCTCTGCGGGAAGCGCCGAGGGATGCGCCGCCCCACTGCAAGTCTGCAACGTCGTCGGTGCCAACGACGCATGACGCGGCGGAGAATAGAAAAGCGTCGGCTGGCTGTGCTGTTGTCGGTCGGGTGTCGGTCCTGCCTTTACGACTGCCGTCGCGTCGCTGGGCCGCGGTCCTTGAGCCGGTCGAGTCTGTATCTGTAGACGATAGACGCGTCGCCTCGTCCTCAAAGCAGAGGGGGGAAGAGTTGGTGATGCTTGAAGTATGTAGATTAGCGTCGTCCGTCTAATTTCTATACAACACGTATTGGGCATGAGCACGAGGGTCGGTCGAGAGCAACAGCCGCACGCACAGGCTCGACCGGGGGCTCTGCTTGTCGCCTGTGAACGTGAACAGAGCGTAGGCGATGGCGCAGACTCCGACTAGTACACAGAGCAGCAGCGCTCGGTGGTGGTGACGGCGGCTGACGGAAGGCGATCGATCCATGAAGCAGCCGACAGGCGATGGCACCACGCTGACGCATCCCGAACTGGTATCTGCGTCCCGGTCGGCGCCTTCTGCCTCCAAATCTCCTGGCGCGAGGCGCGGCGGTTGGCAGACTTCTCAGGGAGGATCACATGGGCTCAGCGGCGCCGCTTCGTCCCGCTGGTCACCACGCTCAGGCGGCAGTGCAAGGCGGACAGGTCTCTATGTCATCGTATCCATCACCCCGGCGAGGCTAAAGGCTACACGGACGAGAGCGCGTAGCTGGCGAACTCGGCGCGAGCGCAGCGGCCCAAGCGAGAGCGGTCGTCCGTCAGCCGGCCGCGAGAGTCGACCCGCCTCCTGGGACTCGTCTGCTCGAGCTGGACGACCAGGTAGGCGGCGGACAGCGCGATGAAGGCGGCGACGTAGCCCCGCCACGCGCCAGGGACGGCTTCCCACCACGACAGGTACTGGAGCGCGGCCTGGACGTTGGCCACGCCGAACGCGTTCGGGAACCGCCCAGCGAAGTACCCGAAGCCGTAGAGTGAGAGTCCGGCGCCTGCGAAGCTCGTCGCGACGATGAGCACCGGCCGCTCGCGGCTACAGGCGGCTACGGCGCCCAGCACGCCCAGCACAACCGCCGCGGCCTCGAACACGCGGACTGGCTCTGGGGCGAAGATCTCCGCGCCAAAGATGGAGTAGAGCGAGTAGGCGAGCACGAGGCCGCTCGCCGCGCCGACGAAGAGCACGGCGAGTCTGTAGACCGAGAACACGGCGAGTCTGTAGACCGAGAACACGGCGCCTCCAGCCGCGAGGCCGCCGCCGACGAAGGACAGCCACGAGACCGCGGGGGCGTAGCGACTATCACTGCCGACCGCCTGCTCGACCGCGTAGGCCGTCGCATAGCCACCCGCGACTAGCCCGCCGACGAACGCGAGGGGCCGGAGGAACCGGTAGCCTGCCAAGCCGCAGAGGAGACCGAAGGCGATCGCGAGCACGGCCACGACCCCTGGCGCCGCCTTGACGTCGTTCCCGCCGACGGCGTCGACGACTTGAGCGGCCGTGTCCACCGCCGAGGCGTCGGACGTGAGCAAAGCGAGCAGAAGCACGAGGAGACGGCGCTCGGAGGTGCTGGACACGCCGGCGGCCGTCATTTGGTCGGGCCGTAGAGTTGGCGAATGCGATGAGGAACGGAGGAACGCGGATGGAGCGGAGCGGCCGCCTGCAAGTCGTACTGTCGACCAACTGATCGTCCGGCTGGTCGCTCACTGCATTGCGCGCGTCCGGCGCCGGCGCGAAGGTGGCGGAAGCGACCGGAGACGCTCATGTCGGGCGAAAATTCCTTCTATTGTTGCCGCTTAGAGCTGGCTGAGTAGACCGTGCGCGGGCGATCGCGTGGACGGGGATACGGTACCACGCGCCTTAGTGCGCCGCCTCGATAGGTCTAGCGCTTATGCTCCTTGCCTCCCCACCGCTCGTCTCCGTTTGGCGGCTGCATCCGGCCCGCTTCGTTCCTCGTCGTCCATTTTCATGTTTGACAACATCGTTCACGTCCACAGTGATAATTAAAAACAGTATAATATTCATATAGAATAAGAATACACTGATATAACGATAAGATTTTGCCGCCATCTGCACATTGCTCGTCCAAAAAAGCGGACGAGATGCTGGGCATCGACCGGGAGCTGCTGTGGCGCAAGCTGTTCGCGTTCGACCACCAGGCGCAGGCCGCGAGCGTCGACGCCCTTGGAGCGCCAGCGGGCGGAGCGCGAGAGGACGCGGCCGACGTGGGCGTGGACGCGCTGCGCCAGTTGATCCAGGACGCGGTCGCGCGCGGGCAGCAGGCGCCGCTGCGGCACGCGCTGGTCCAGCGGCTCGGCTACTGGGTGCGCTCGGACGTCGCGCCGCCCTTCTGGCACTTCTTCCGCGACGCGGCACCGCTGGTGGCGGACGCGCGCGCTCAGAGAGCCAAGCAGCGGCGCGCCGTCGCGCTCTACTGCGCCGAGCAACTCACGCTGGCGCTGCAGTTCGCCGAGGAGGCGTTCGCGCACTGCGTCCAGATCGCCAGTTTGTTCGACAGCGACGAGTGCCGAAGCGAAGGAAGCGCCGTGAGTGAGAGCGTAGCCAGAGCCCAACAAGGTGAACGTCACGACGTGTGTGCTGGCAACTGGGTCTGTGAGGCTCACGCGCCTGAGCTTGGGCGAGCAGGTGGCGTCTCGATGCTGGACGAGCTCAAGGCGAACTTCCGGTGCATCATGTTTGAGGACTTTGCGTCGAAGGAGGTGCGGGTCGCTGGCGAAACTCATTGTACGAGTAGTATTGGCTCATTGGCGCGGCTGCGCTACGTGCCAGCTCTTTGAAGAGGTGCTGGTCGTGTTCTTCTCCATGAGCTTTCGCAAGTTCTCCGGTGCGTAGAACGCAACCACTCGTGCTCTGTGAGTCCGTAGCACTGAGTCTTTGGACCTTCGACACGTCGTAGGCAAAGAGAAGGCGCAGCTGTTCGAGGCGCGGCCGATCCGAGACATCCTGCTGCAGCTCGAGTGGGCGGGCGTGGTAACGCAGCCGGCGCTGCAGCGCGTGGTGCATGGTCAAGCGCAGCGCATGATCCGCGGCATGTGTGGCGACACCTTTGACGACCGCTTCTTGCTGCAAGTGGAGCGCTGGGCGTGCGCGGAGCTACTTCCGTGGCTCGACGAGCTATTGCTGCCGACGTCGCGGGACGCTTCCGACAAGCGGCAGAGCGTTCTGTCGCGCCACGTGCTCGAAGAGTTCGGCTCTCGCCGCATCTCGCAGCTCTTCGACATGATCAAGGAGTTTCCGGACAGGTGAGTAGTGATCCTTTCAGCTGCTTTGACATGTCTCGGCGAATGAACGGCGGTGCTGTGGTTGGGTAGCGTCCCCGCTCTGGAAGACCTCAAGATCTGCCTCGACAAGACGCAGCAGCACGGGGAGCTCGTCCAGAGCTTCTCCCACGCGTTGCAGACGCGATTGCTGCAGCCAGGCGCCAACACGTCCGAGATTCTCGACATTTACGTGTCGACCATTAAGGTGCGCTGTCACTCGAATGAAAGCCTGGCGCTACGATTCATCATGATGGAATGACTGACGTGTCTGTTGTTCGCCCAGGCGTTCCGGATCGTTGACCCGAAGGGCGTGATGCTGGAAGCGCTCAGCGGTCCGGTAAAAGAGGTAGGTTGCCAGCTATAACAAGTAGAGAGCGAGCCCTGAAAGCTTACAATATGGGCGTGAGCTGTGCAGTATCTCAAACAGCGGAAGGACACGGTGCGCTGCATCGTCCAGAGCCTTACGGACGACCAGAACGGCGACCTGTTCGAGGAGCTGCACCGCAGCAACGTGCGGCTGATCGAGCACGACGACGACAGTGACGACGACGAGGTGCGTGAGTGCCTCCAACTCGAAGCTGCAGTCCATCAATTTCGCTTACCAGGCTGCTTTGCAATGGAGCAGGATGCGTCGCAGGACTCGTGGGAGCCTGACCCGATCGAAGCGGACCCAACCAAGACGTCGCAGAGCCGCAGCAGCGACGACATTCTTCGGATCCTGGTCGGTGCGCTCGGTGCTAATCGCATGAAGCTCGTGCTGACGCTCTCTCTCTCTCGGTGGTATCTGTGGCGCAGGTCAACATCTATGGCAGCCGCGAGCTGTTTGTGAACGAGTACCGCCTCATGCTGGCCGACAAGCTGCTGCAGAACCTCGAGTACGACACGGACCGCGACGTTCAGACGCTCGAGCTGCTCAAGTTGCGCTTCGGCGAGGACTCGCTGCAGCAGTGCGAGATCATGGTGCGCGACATTGAGGACTCGAAGCGGCTGAACGCCAACATCGCTTCGTCCCAAGCGGCTGGCGCGTCGCAGCAGATTGAGCGCATTCCGATCGACGCGACCATCGTGTCGGAGGAGTTCTGGCCGCCGTTCCAGACCGAGGCGTTCACCGCGCACCCGCGGGCCGAGTGGGACATCAAGGAGTTCAAGAAGGCGTACGGCGTCCTGCGCAACCCGCGCTCTCTGCGGTGGCACGCGTCCCTCGGCACGGTGCAGGTCCGTCTGTGGACATCGTTACCTTCTTCGGCACAGCAGGCTCACTAACGTGCATGTCTGTGTCTTCGCAGCTGTCGGTCGAAGTGCAGGGCGAGGAGCGCGAGTTCACCGTGTCGCCGCTGCAGGCGAGCATCATTATGCACTTTGAGGACCAAGGTGCGCTTCGCTTCGTCGCTGGTGATGTGTGAGCGATCGCTGACTCCTGCACGACCCAGACACCTGGCGCGTGGAGGCGCTGGCGGCGACGCTCGACGTATCGGAGGACATGCTGCTCAAGTACGCGTCCATCTGGATCAACCACGGCGTCGTGGCGCTCTCGGCGGACCGCCGCGAGCTGGTCGCAGCCACGTCGCTCCACGACTCGCAGCGACTGTTCCAGGGCAGCGAGGCGATCACAGACGAGATGGAGACGGCCGTGTCGTCGGACGCGCAGGCCGCCGAGGACCTCAAGACGCTCGAGACGTACGTGGTCGGGATGTTGGCCAACTTTGGCTCGCTCCCCATCCAGCGCATCCACAACATGCTATCGACCTTTGCGCGCAGCGGCGCGCATCCATGTAAGGCTCGCACTGTATTGCGTGCCTCGAGCCTCGGTGCACGCCGAGCTCTTACTTGGGCGATGTCTGTGTGCCGCAGACGACAAGACCATCTCCGGACTGGCCGCGATCCTCGGGAAGCTTGTCGACAAGGGCAAGCTCGAGCTCGTCGGCGGACAGTACCAGCTTGCTTCCCAGTAGCGACAGCTCGAACGACCGACCACGCGGAGACCTGCAGCAACCGAAGGAGCGGCGTGGACGGAGCTAGAACCCGTCCGGACACTCCTTGTACGAGTGTCCAAGCAGTGCGCAGGTGGTGCAGATCGGCTCCGGCGTCTTGGCGGCGCTTCTTGTCCCGGCGCAGCGCTTGCCGGTCGCCTTGGGCGTGAGCAGCCGTTGCGAGCACGCCCGCGCGAGCCGCTTCTCGTACGTCAGCCCACTGAGCGGCCCGAACTGCGGGAGCCACGAGCGAGTGAGTGTCTGAGAGCAGAGAGCGCGTTGATGCAGCGGACTGCTCGCCTTGTGGCTCCTCTCAAAGTCTCGCGGGACGTCGTAGTGCGCCTTGAACCGACGCGTTAGTGCTCTCTCTTGGTCATTTCCAGTACAATCCGGCGCTACCTCGATGTAGGCCGCCACCTTCTTCAGCGTCGGAGACACTCGCCGGCCCGGCTCGCCCTTGCGGACGTACTTGACGACCTGGCGTCCTCATGGACGGATCAGCGCCACAGGTATCGACAAGGACTTGGCGGCCGACCCGACTCGCCTCGTAGATGAACCTTGGGAAGTCCTCGTCCTCCTGCGCGGGCTGCCGCTTAGCTGCCGAGAGGCCGCGCCCGCTGGCCGCCTTGGTCTTGTGCGGGACCTCGTCGAGCGCCGCCGCCGCGCGCTTCTTGGTCACGCGCATGTAGCTCGTGATCTTGTCCATCTCGCTTCTTGGTCTCGGCTTCTTCAATGCGAGATCATCATTCCGGCTGAACAGTGACATTCCCCGTAAGAATGACATCAACGGCGCTTTATTCGAGCGCTTCCAGTACATTCATTTTCACTCCGAATATATAGCGGAGATCCCAAACCTTTACAAAAGCAAAGATAAAAGCGTGCTGACGTGGCGAATAGAGCGCTCTATTATGATGCCTACCGGTACTGTTCCACCGTCGTCGAGTCGCGCCGACCCCTTACTTACGTATCACGCCAAAACCCCCCGCATATCCGAAAAGGCGACCGGCCGACACCTCAACTTCCAGAAGAAGCTCGCTCGCTTGCCTGCAGTCATGGCGGACGCGCTGCTGAGCCTGATCGAGCAGGCGCCGGCCTCTGGCCTCGCGGTGGGCGGCGCGCTGGTGGCCGCGGCCGTGGGCTTCACGGCCGTCAAGGCGCTGGGCGGCGGCAAGAGCGCGGCGACGAACAACGCGGCGCCGAGCGGCAAGAAGAAGAAGGCCAAGAAGAGCAAGGCGGCCAAGAAGGCGGCCGCCGAGTCGGAGAGCGACGCGCCCAAGGCGCCCGTCAAGGAGTCCGAGCCCATCAACCTGGACGAGTTCGTGACGGTGCGCTCGCTGCTGTTGATGAAGGAGAGCTCGCGGCACGGGACTGACTGGCTATGCGTGTGTATGTGTATGTGTGCTGCGTCGACGGACAGGACGACCCGGACACGGAGGAGGAGGAGGCCGCGCGCGCGGAGAAGAAGCGCCTCAAGCGCAAGCTCAAGAAGAAGAAGGTCAAGACGGCCGGCCCGTCGGACGCCGAGAAGGAGTCGAGCAAGAAGGCGGCGGCCGTGGCCGCGATCAAGGATGCCGAGGAGGGCTGGGAGACGGTCGTCTCGCGCAAGAAGGCGCCCAAGAGCAAGCAGCAGGAGTAGAACAGAACACACACACACACTCGAAGCGTGGAGCGCCCGTTATATTAGCCTGCCCCTTTCGCCTCGACGTCCGTTCCTCCTCATCAACATGCGTAAGACTTGCTGTTATCGGTCTCGCCCTTGGATCGAACAACAGACACGAAGCGGCGCCTCCATACGCATGACGACGCTACTGATCAGCGCGACCGCTGTCGTCTTAATGGACAGAAACCCGACTCGTTCGAGCTGTGGGTAGCGCGCGTGTTATTCCAGCGCACGAGGCGACGACATGCACCTGATTAGCTCCTCTCTGCTAGGAGTCGCGTCCGACGCGTCGGATGCGCGCAGAAGCCTCCCTACAGCTTGGACTTGGGCTTGATGGCGTTGAACAGCACCGGCAGCTTCATGGCGAGCGCCATGTTGCCCTTGAGCTTGAGCTTGCCCTTCATGAACGCCTGCGTATCCGCCATCCACACACCACACAGCATCAGGACGACAGACCACCGCGCGCATTCATACTAGTAGTATTTATCGACCGCACCTGCTGCGCGTTGAGCTTGCCGCTGGCGATCGCGACAAAGTCGTCATCGCCCACCGTGATGGTCACGTTGGCCTGCTTGGTGCCTTCCGTGAGCGCCGGCGGTGTCGACTTGCAGTCCAGGTTCCATGCGCCGCCGGGCGTGACGACGAACTGGATGACGCCGTTCACCTTCTTGGCCAGCGTGCCGTCGTCCTTGGCGACCGCCTCGCCGATCAGCTTGAAGATCTCGGCCGACTTGAGGCCGGCGGGCTTGGCGGCGGGCGTGGCAGTCGCCGTTGCCGCGGGCGTAGCCGCCGCCCCCTTGGTCTTGACGTAGTTGCGCGTGGCGGCGATCACCACGTTGAGCTTCATGGCGAGCCCCATGTTGCCCTTGATCTTGACCAGGCCCTTCATGAACGCCTGCTGCGGGTTCAGCTTGCCGTCGATCAGCTTGAGGAAGTTCTCCTCCGACAGCTGCAGTTGATACGAGAGACGCGCACTCCGTCAGTCCAAGGCACCTCCGACTACACGGCAGCGAGACGCACCGAGATGGTCAGGTCGGGCTTGTCGCCGTCCGCGGTGCGCGCGACCTTGCCGGCGCCGTTTTTAAGGTCCACGGTCCAGGCGCCGGCGCCCGCCACGTCGAACTTGATGACGCCCTTGACCTTGGGCACGAGCGTCGGGCCGACCTCGCCCACGGCCTGGGCCATCAAGTCGAACGTCTGCGCCGCCGTCGACGCCATTGCGGAGGCTGCTGCTTTGCTTGGGGGGGAGGGAACGGAGGGGAGGGAGGCAGGCGACGGACGTGGGCTGGCGGCGCGCGGGGACTTTTTCGGAAATGCCGTCGGGAAGAAAGCTCGCCTGATGCAAGCAGGCGGTTGAAGGAACGACGCTTTGGCGAGGGCGAAGTTAGAAATGGACAATTGGAGGGTTTGTCCGTTCATAGTTTTCTTTAGTGACGCTGTCATTATATAGGAGATGCAGTCGAACTAGAAACGGAGAAGATCAGTTTATACAGTTTTATCCATATGCAATTCGTACAATAGACAGACCTAGAAATGGTTAAGCTTGAAAATACTATGACTGATTGGCTTACCGTACCGTTCTACATATATAAATAATATAATATGTAAGAGTCTGACATCCCTAGACTGCCACAAGCAAATTAGGGTCTGAATTAGGTCCATTCTCGGGGATACCATATCTACCTTTACAAACGCAAAGTTAAAGTGAATCATTTTGAGCTTTGGATCAAGAAAAGTAACAATTGTCCGTATCTACCGTAATCAGCATGTTCATCCACTTTTGCATCCGGCGCCAGCACCAGTGAGTCACGATCGCGACTCGACCTGAGGAGGTGCCTGCTGTTGGACTTGAAGACGCCGCGCGCCATTCTTTGGCGGGAAGCGCGCCGCCTTCAAGATGGCCTGGTGGGCCTACTTCCTGGAGAGCCTCGATGTTGCTGACCTCACCTACGTCGGCCACCGGACGCGCGTGGTGGCCGCGCTGCTGGCCTCGCGCGAGACAGCGTGTCCTCCCGAGCTCATGGACGCCGTCGCGCGCTCCGGGGACCTCGAGATGCTGCGCGTGCTGCACGGCTTGAGCGCGCTAGGGTGCTCCGCGCGCGCCATGGACGGCGCCGCGGCCAGGGGCCATCTGCACGTCGTGCGGTCCCTGCACATGGTGACGACCGACCCGGTGAGGCGCGAACGCGAGCACAACGGCTACCGGCGGCGCGGCGCGGCGGCAACCTCGGCACACATTTGGGAGCTCGCTGTTGTGCGTCCATTCAATGATAAAAGCGATGCAACGACATGTAAGTGTTCACGATGTTTTACTTCTGTATATTATCTGATAAACTGCCCGCCTCGCCGTCTCGTAGTCGAGACGGC